>SMLS01065732.1:0-18966 GCA_004785975.1 Popillia japonica | reverse complement strand
TATTTCGCGATTTTTTACATTACTCAACGGCTTCTTACTGGCTACTCAACCATAAGGATTTGCTTGTCGGAAACGACGTTGGACGGTACTCACAGATATTGGTGTATCCAGTTCTGCATTAACTTCATCCAGTGGCGGCTCGTGGGAAAAATTTTAAGGTGTTCTGCAATTTTTCAGGTGCTCACTTGAGTTGCACTAATCCCTAATCCAGCCGAAAAATGAATAACCCTACGAAATATTCCCGGATTCTCGGAAGTATCTCTCTAATCTAATTGAACCATATTATTAGTTGACCCTAAGTAACCCAAATTCCAACACAATTATAAAGCTGGCAGTTAGAATTTTCATGTCTTTTTATTTTCAAACTCAAATGCTCTAGATCCATGACTCCTATTTCCGTCCAAGCTTTATCACCACCAAAAAGTAAACAGGGAAAACAATATAAAGCATTTTTTTGTTACATCCACAAATCCATTCGTTTTTTGAATAAATATCCCTACTAAATCTACTGATCTTTTCTTCATATAAATATTAAAAAAAATCTCTACATTAATTAAATTGATGAGCACTTCCATAGTTCACAGTTTATTTAATAATTGTCAACAATACCGAGAAACAGAAACACCCGCACTCTAATTACATTAAAACACTAGATAATCTGCGTAAAATTTACGCATGCGTTTTTAAAATATGTAATGTGGTTCCTCTTTATTTATCTTTATTATTAATTCTGGTCTTTTTATTTCATTTATATTTAAACAAAATAAAAGTAATTAACATTAACTTATTCTAAATAAGTCATCAGAATGCCATAATTTACCTCCCTAAAAGGCATGCGTCAGTTTACGCATAATTATCTTTTACGTATGTATGTATATGCCACGCTGCGCTGCGCTGCAGTAAATGCAGCGAACTATCCTGTTGAAATCACGGCTTCGTTTTAGACCGTCAAGGGGGAGAAGTGTGCAGCGCGGGTGTTTGAAGGGGCTCGCAGAGCACGTTCGTATCGCCCAGCTATCTTAATCGCGCGAAATAGGTTCGTTATTCCACTGGTGGACTGTGTGAGTGAGAAACAGAATGAACGCGCGCACTAGCCGTAAAAATGTTGGTCAACTTGTAGCGTCTGATGCGCGTTCAGCGCGTTTATTCTGTTCACAGCAACGCCATGCCATAGATGAACTTCCCGCATCCCGCAATTGGTTTGGTATTTCAAGCTGTGGCTTGTGTTGGCAGATTTTTTATCATTACGACAATGCGAATGCCTTTCAAAATATATTATAAATTTTATATTTGATAAAAGGAAAGGAAGTTAAATAGATTTTTTGGGAGCTCTGCAGCACTGCAGCGCTTATGTACCAGCCGCCACTGACTTCATCTTGAATCTGGACAACGGTTTGGAATTGATCTTTTGTAGATACCCTCACTATTCTCTTGTCCACTCCAACAGAGTGTTCGGTCGTACTGTTTTTAACAGAGTATTTGTTGTCCAGTGCTTTTCATAATATTTTATAGCATGTTCAACCATCGTTTTTGAACATTTTACCTTCGTTGCATCTTTGTTGCCTCAAAGTCATTATGTATGATCTTTCTTTGCTTCAGTGTTCCATAACTGTTAAACCATTTAATTTAAATATTAATTCGTCTTCGTGCTGCATCTTCGCTTCTTTTATTAGAAAAACTGATTTATTATGTTCAATGATTAGCATTATTGGAGTTCTTACTGAATTCAAAATATGTTCAACGCCATTTAAGTTGGTGATTAACTATAGTAAAATTTAACTATCGTGTTTAACAATTTGTTGTATGATATTGAAGTTATAAGGTGTTACTTTTATTCTAGTAGCTTAAGTTAACTTATTTTAGGTCTAAATTACTGAAGAAACCATTAGACATAGGAATTTACACCCATGATGATGGCTTCGAAAGTTTTCGCAGCAACGCTACAAGTTCCAGCGATAATAACGATGAATCTAGAGTTCCTAGAAATATGAAATCATACTTATTTCATGCTAACCAGTACAAAAAGTTTACTACAACTAAAAATACTCCAAATAGTGATAGTTTTATTCCTATACCGCTTAGTTTATCTACACGCAGACAATCCGAACCGAATTTGGTTTATAGAACGGAAATCGAAACACTGGTAAGTAATAAATTTATGTGTTGTTCTAAAACAATATATATTTTTTTTGTAACAGAATATCAGTAAATGCTATTCACACAACTCAGAAAAATGCACTGATTATTCCTATGAAACTGATGATGACAATTGGATTGGCGTCAACTCTATCTCGAATGTTATAAAGAAAAGATCTGACTGCACTGGAATAACAACCAACAGTTCGGATATAGGTGAATCAGATTCACAGTATGAGTGCACTGATAGAGATTATACTGATGAGTACGATATCAAAGCTGCTACACTAACACCATTGTGTTTGTCTCGTAAAGAAGCAGGTGATTTAAGCTTTTTTTATTGTTGAAACCGTTAAGATTTGTCTAGTTTAAAATTAATTAATAGTTTGAAATTAGAGATATTTGCAGAAATACCTTTCTATTTTATAGTGCATTCAAGATACATATTTTTTTAATAAAATGAATTAATCGCGGCTAATTAAAACAAAGCTTTTTTGTAATAAGCTTGAATTTGGTTTGATGTTTAATGTTGTGTTAGTTGTGTTGCTTGATGTGGGCAAATTCGTGTATTTATATTAAATTCATTCCTGGTTACATAAAATGTTATACAAATTATTCTAAATTATGTAAATGAGACAAACAGTAGTCAATAAATTACACATATTAACACATGCAATGTAGATTTAACGCTTTCTTTCATTGGAGTCATTTGTCTGAATAATAGTGTGGCAAGTACCTGGTATTTGTTGAATTATTTTTTCTTAGCATTGTCGCTAAGTTTTTTCTATCTCTATCTCTTAATGGTGTTCAAAGTCTTGTTTTATATATCAACGCAACAATTTAGGCTTCCTATCAAAATGATTCGGTACACGCTTGATCTTATTTATAATCCAGCCTCTATTGTAGCCAGTTAATTAAATTATGGATTTACTGTTTAATTTGTGAATTTGTTCTGTTTTCAGTTTTTTTATAGTTTTTAGTCTGGCTATTGACGTAGCGGCTGATGTAACTTCGCAGTCAGACGGTATTGTGTTTGAACTCCATTGTGTTCTCTTTTAATTTGTTTTTCTGTCGCAAATTCCATGGCAAATGTGGAAAGACAGCTTCGGAAGTCAGTCTATATCTACAGACCTATTAGTCCCTTTCCAATTCTAAATTCCAAATGAATTGTGATTTACTTAAGACTTTAATTTCTTCAAGCATTTGAGTCGCGTAACCTGGACTCTGAAGGTTTTATAGTTATTAATTGCAAAGTTTGTAATTAACAGTTTTTGAAATACCTTCATTCGTGTTTATTCAAGTGTTCTTTAAAGGAAAACGCCTTCATTTGCTCTCCATAGCTGAAAGTCTTTACTAAATTACGATTTAGAGATACCGAAAAAAATTTTAAGTTCAACGCAATACATACTGTCCTTGTAGTGTCTTTATACAGCGCTTATTGCTTCATTAATGGAACAACTACGGTTTTGTCTGTGTTCTTACCTCTTGTTGCATTGATAGGACATCTGCACAATCCTGGATGTAATTTCCATGTTGCTGTCCCACTGAATCATCAATCTATAGCCATCATAGTTTGGATGATAGGTACTCGTTGACAGCGCGTATTTTTCAATCACTCTTATGCACCACTCTCTTGTTAATTTGAAATTAAATATAACATGCAGGGATAATTATTTTTTTTATTATATGTACATAGTTAGCGCTAAAATCTTTGCTTAGATTCAAAAGATTTACAATTTGCCTAATAATTTTCTTATAATTAATATTTACCTATGCCTTCTTATTTACATTATTTCAGGATTTTTGTCGTCTTACCGTGAAAGTATTAGTTTTTGAGTACAATTAGGTATTACTTACTCCATACTATACCGAAGAATATGGGCAGTAGTATCTATTAATATATGTATTTACAACATATATTAAAAATAAGGTTATATATTTTTGAATATGCTGCTGTGGTATTTTGACCTAAGTTTCAATTAGAATTTTATGTATGTATTCTAAACTTAGAGTGTACGCTAATGTTTTAAGCAAAATCCAATATAGACAGTTACCTTAATTGTGTCAAAGTTTCCTTTTTGTTTATCTCGCATATGCTTAATGAAAACATATCTTGCCGTTGCTGATACACATGGGTAAAAAAGTTATTTTAAGCGGTTAATGAAACTTTGAGGAACAATGCATTTTGGACTCCTTTTTGGCTGGGAAAGGATTTAAAGCTTAGCTATACAACCAGCATCGGTGATTAAAAGGCGACTGCTGCAACATTCGACGCGCTAACAAATAAATTGCGGTAGAAGTTTTACTAAATCCCACGTTTAGTTTTTGCTGTAGCTGTGATTGTAACTTTTATTCGGCTCAAAATAAATTGAAAGGGCATGCTTTGAGTCTAAGATGGCATAGTGTCATCAAAGTTGATGGTTCCAACATGAACTATTTTCTGCTTTATATCTTCGTAAGTTTTCGATAGGAAATAATAGATTCTACAAAAGTGGGGAAAACTGTTGATACAAAGCTTTTAGTAGATAAAAACAACATATTGTTTTATGCAAATATGTATCCTAATAGAAATTTTACATATTGTTACAGTTAGTTGCACCATATGGAAAAATCGAGAGGTAAAGAAAGCAGAGCTGACAGTTCTCGATATTAGTTCATCTATTATTGCTAAGGTTGAAACAATGCCAAATGGATTGGACTACTTCTATTTGGGGGCTGTTTTAAGTACTCTTCTCGCATTATTGCCAGCTCTGTGCAGATTGTGTAACTCAGTCACAGAAAATACGAAAACTGGTGATTCTCAACTGTCAGTAACTGAAGTAATGAACTTAACGTTGGACAAGTTCACAGATTCGTTTGCCGATGTAATAGAAACAGCATTTGGGAATTCAATTATGTAAGTAACATACTTGAATATTAACTTTCGATTTTGTTATAGCAAACCCCAAATCAGCTACAGAAAAAAAAAGAGAAATCTGTCTACTGGGGTGGACTAATTTAACAGAATGCAACGAAACAAGGTAAGCAATCTTTCTAAAATACTTCATTGCAGGCGATCTTGATTTAGGTAATTTCTGGTAATCAGTAATCCTAGATCGTATTTTGTTTGTAAGTCCACCCCGTGGTTTTAGGTATTCTATCAACTTAAAACAATGCCATTTTCTACGATGTATTTTTTTAGTATTTGTAGATAGTTTTAAATAAAAATAACAGGAGCGAAAGGCCCAGCATGTTCAGTTAGAGTTTTCAACTCTTTCTGAAGTCCATATTATCTTCCATCGCTGCCATCACTTTGAGGAAAAAATAATGCTGGTTTTGAGCGTGTTATATGTAGTTGTGTAGATATAGGAGATACAAAAATTAAATAAAAATAAAGCACAAAAACAAATGAATAAAAAGAAGTACAAACTCACCACTACTGAAAGTGGCGTCTTCAGAAAAGGGTGTAAGGTGAATGAGAGAAGTCAAGCGGTCATGATAGCTCGATATGTCAAACGCGCTAGAGACGCCTCATATCAACGTGTACTTAAATTAAATACTCGTATGGTACGTATTGTCGGCGCCACGAATGTCTTAGTTATGTCATCAAATGAATAGTAGAATAAAGACAAGCGTTATACAAAAAAAATCAGATCCATACGTATGCACAAAGGAGATAGTAGTATGCAACGAGTGTTTCGGTATTTAAAGATATACGTCCGTAATTTATTACGTATCTATGAACTAGTGAGATAAACATAGTCAAATAATGCATTACTAAAAGCAAGATTGTTTTCGACCACAGTGCATGTAACCTTACAAAAACACAAAAAATACTGCTGTAGACATTTGCTGTTTGCTTTATATTGTTTATTAAAAACCACCTGTAATGCTAACCAAAAATTTGAGTTTTAAGGAAAACAACTGACAACTGTTATTTCAGGCAATTAATTGCAAACACAGTTGGTGTACCGGAATTTGTTTTGTACGCTGCATATGACATAAATACTTATGACGTAACTTTAGACAAATACGTGAGACAAAAATAATGATCCAAACTAAATTTTGAAATTTTCTTGCACGTCTTTGATCTACATACTTAAAACTAACGTACAAGTGAGATAAATATCGGTCGGAAAAGATTTTTATTGTGTGATGTGCATATATAGTAGTAGTATAGTAGTAGTAGTAGTAGAATAGTATTTGCTTTTCAGATTTTTCGTGAAATTACTGGACTTCGAAGGTTTTTATACATGAAATATATCTAGAAAGTTACATTGAAACTCCAAAACTTTATCCCAGCCATATCTAAATATTATGATTTCAGTTACTACTGGCATTGACTATTGCATCTTTCAATGTAGTCTACCTACTTATCAGCATACTCTTAAACCAGGCGAGCGATATTTTGTTATACGTTTTATTTTCAAGTGATAAGATAATCAACGGACGATGCCAGTCCAGAGATATAGAGTAGGGAGAATGCTCGTATAACATGCGCGAATGTCTAATTTTGAAAGTCGCCATTTTTACCCTTCATACTACCAACTTACTTGGAATTCAATGTTGCAAACCCGTAGACTTAGCATTCCCTACAGAATAATCTACAGAATAATGGTATCCCATAGTTTTATTCAATTAAGTAATTTTCAATTGAACAAGCATAGCTATTGACTCAAATTATTAAAATAATACATATAATTCAAGTGTATTATATTTAATTTCCCTAAAAACTTTTAAAATATTTGCTTTAGACTTAAAAATGATCAATTTGATTATTATAAATATTAGGCACTACTTTTAAACCACTCTTGCAATATCCTCCCGTAAGAAAACGTAAGTAAAATTAAGAAATCATGCATGTATAATAAAATCAAATGATGAAAATCCTCTCTAAAACGCTTACGTTCTTACACGCTCTTACAGTAGACGGGATGTTAAACAAATTCAAATTAATAACTGAAAATGTAAATGTAGCCTCAAAAATAATAAATTGTTTTTCGTAAATTCAAAAACTAGCCGAAAAAAGTTATATATGCGTAACCTAGGTAACACAAACTAAATCAAAATTTAGCTGCGCTGTGGTTTATGCGCATCCTTCCTACTCTTATCTCTCTGATTATTTTGTAGGGAATATTTCATCTATGGGTTTACAACCTTAAATTTTAAGTATGTTGATAGTCTGAAGGTTAAAAATGGCGACTCCCAGTGTGTACATCAAAATTTGGATGCGCACTGGTTTATGAGTGTTCTCTTTACTCTATATCTCTGTGCCAGTCCTTCCATGGCTGGCATTGTTATAATCATGTAATATTTCAACTTTAGCTCAATTCATTATATAGAATACTAAGTAAACTTAATCTTTGCCTTCTAAAATAGAACCTTACATACACAGTCATTATGATTGCAAGGACACAGTCACGTTCGTTAAAATAGCAGTGATATAATACTCCTCAAAGTCTCTGATCTAACTTAAAGAAAAATAAATAATGTAATTAAATAAATATTACCCTCTGTAATTTGAACCTTTTTTACATATATTAAGATAAAAAAAAACATTATTCTGATCGTTAAAATAGCGGACTTTATTATTTACACTAATAAAGGTAGTTTTATTAACTACTTATTCTTCTTAGTGAGTGTAATGTTTGGTTGCCTGACCTTTATTTTTGATAACGGTTCCACAACGTGGCCGCCCGGATGGTTGACAACGATGAACAGGAATGGATTTCATGCTTCTTGCCACACTTCCCACAATTGTTGAGTATTTTGTGGTTCAGTAGCTGAAACGGTCTTTCTTACATCTACCAATAGGTGTTCAATTGTGTTTATGTAGGTCTCGCGACTGTGCAATCCAGACCAATAAAGACGCGTTATTATCCGTAAACCACTGTTTAGCCTCGCGAGAAGTGTGTTTAGGATCGTTGTCGGTCCTGCATAAAAAGCGATCGTAAAGGCATTTCCTCTTTTACATAAAGCAGGAGATACACATGCCTGTAGCTTGCACACTTGCATGCCAGCTACTTGAATGTGCAAGCTACATGAATGTGTATCTATTACCTTGCATGCAAGTAGCTTGTATACAAGTAGATTGAACAGATTTGATTTTTTGGCATGCAATGTGCAAGTTGGGTGGTGGGGGAATACAAACTGCATGCCAAATTGAATGTGTGAACACAGACGACAGATGCATGCCAGTAGTCGCATGCAAGTTGAGATCGTTTTTTCGTTTTGTTGATAGCTCATCATCATGTAGTCATCATGATGTTAGTAATTCGGTCCTCAATTTTGGTCAACAACTCATCACATTTTTCAGGAAGCATTCTTAACTGGTTTCTATAACCACATATATCTTCTTGTACTATACAATTTAATTCATTTCGAACCTTTTCCATGTGATTTGCTATTTGTGAAAATTTAAAAACTAAAACTTAAAAATTTGGACAGGTTAGCGTGTAAACTTGGTAATGACCTATTCGAAATCTCCGATTCTAAAAGCTTGCATGCATTTTATCTGGCAAATGTATCCTCCGTCGTCAAGCTACTGGCACATACAAGCGACTTGCATGCAATTTTACTTGCAAATGTATCGTCAGTCTGCAAGCTACTGGCACATGCAATCTGCCGGCATGCAAGCTACTAGCGCAATTTGCTTGCATGTGTATCTCCGGCTTAAAGTAGCATAACATCTTACATGATAGCAACATATCCGTCAGTGTTCAATATGTCGTCAATTTTTTACAGTGGTCCAACATTACATCAGGAAAAACATCTCAGATTAAGTTCCTGTTTTATTTATTTAGAGAGACAAATGGATTCTTTTTAATGAACTTGAAAATGCTTCTATCTTCTCGAGTTGTAGTTTTTCTATTACCACCATGATTTTCTTTGCATTCCTTCCATTTTTTCGCGTTTAGTATCATTTTAGCATTTTTTTCTCTTTGAACCAATGAATATAAGGTATTCGCGTAAATTAAGACTATGTCTAGACCCAGATTCCATGAATCGTCTAAGCAGCACGACTGTCCGTATACTACGGAATACTGCTATTTTGACGAACGCTGCAATTTTGAGACGTCGCATATAATCGGATAATTCCCAGAATATCTCGTTGCTTTTCTTTACAAGGCACTATTTACGCATTTCAAAGTATATTAAATGTATGTACTTCATTGCCAAAGTTTATGTGATAATTTGATAAAATTGACTATCGATTTCTTATAGCACTGTTATTTTAATGAACATGACTGTATATCGTATGCTGATTTTTGTATATCGTTTTCTGATTTCAATCTACTAATAGTCATGGTATAAAAAATATAGTTAAATCTAATGCTTCTCCCAATTTGTGATTGGAGAAAATTCCTATTATAACACTACCAATAACTTTATTGTTCCGGTTTCTGCTAGTAGCATTGCTAGTAGTAACAGTAATAATAATAATACAACTCCAGAACTACTTATTTGCAATAAAGTTCAAGTAATCTCCATATTTCCTAAAGAAATACAAATTTATTCAGACTCCTGCCACCGTTAAGATAAGATTCAAACAAAAACTACATACCAATTGAAGAGTACAAAATTAAAATATAATGTATATGTATATTGTGTACCATATATAATAATAAATTATGTTTTGTATAATGAAATATCATTGAAATGAAAATCAGTACATAATGTCTTTTTGTTTTCAGAGAAAGAATTATATTGATGATAGCTACGTTGGAACGGTTATTCCTATCATTTTTCTTTTTCTTCATGTTATCAGTGGCTGAACGCACATTTAAACAAAGATTTTTATACGCCAAGTTCTTTACACACTTAACATCCTCTAGAAGAGCTAAAAATTCTGAATTACCACATTTTCGATTGAATAAAGTTTGTAATATAAAAACATGGCTTTCCGTACGTTCTTATTTGAAAAAGAGAGGCCCTTTGAGATCTGTGGATGTAATAGTATCTTCAGCATTTATTATTACTATTGTTCTATTATCATTTTTGAGTATGGAACTTTTGAAGGTACAGTACCAATTTTAATTATCTAATATAATATGTATGCTTCATTCTTTACTAATGCACGTTTTTGCTGTATTTTTGACTTCTTTTTGGTTTTTTTACTGTTGGGCATAATAAACATTATTATTATTATTCAGTCCTACATTACCTAATATGTATTTTCTACAAGTAGAAGAGTGGTTTTGCAATTTATTCGATTGGATTATTTAAACTCAAGAACTAAACAAAAACTCGTTGACAACGACAGATAATTAATTTAAAACTAAATATCGTAATAATAAATAGACTTACACTAATATTACAGATGTTCTTCTGTGTAACTTGTCATATACTAAAAATTTTGATAAAATGTAACTTAACGTACTTTTATTAGTCACAATAATTCATGAATTTTCTTACACTACTATTACTACCAATAAACCAAAAAATCTGTCTAAAAAATCGCAAAGGAGTTTTTTATTAGTTTTTGTACCGTAAAAGTATTTTAGCTATATAGGAATTCCACCCACCGTATACACATTTTTCATATATTATAGGATTCCATAACTTTCCATTCTCAGTACAACTTGGAGGCAATGGTTTGGAGTATAGGTCTTGGTATATTCCTATTAAGATTTTTAACATTAGGAACGAAAATAAATAAAAAATATCGTAATTTTTCCGTTTTAATAACGGAGCAAATAAATTTGTATCTACAGATTGAACAAAAACCAAGAAAGAAAGAAGAACTTATGGTTGCTAATAGTGTATTGAAGTTGGCAGCTGATTTATTAAAGGTAATGACAAATTTGATATTAATATTCTAAGTATCGAATGAATTAATATTGAACGCAGTAGCTGTATTTTTATATCAAAGATGTTGTACTAGTTCCTTGCAACGAATGTATTTCATAATATATGCAGATATACATTCGTCCACAGTTTTATTCGAACACCAGCCTTATATAAGTGAAAATATGAATAAATATTAGTCATTTGTGTCTGTGACTGAAACTTAAAACTTGTCTTTAGCGTTAAAGTGTACTAGGCACTACTTGAAATACCTAAAATGCAAATATGTTGTATAATGCAGTTACTTTTTTTTAGCAATAAATGAGACAATTGTGTAACCAGGCACATCAGAGTCAGTCGCTATAGCGATAATTTTCTTCTCCATGATAATTGAAGTACTTTAATTCTTGTATTACATAAGACAATTAATGTAATTACAGACTAAGTTTAATTCTTTTTTAACAAGCAAACTTCTATTAAAAATTTTATTGTATTTATCGTAATTTAAGCGCAAACAGAATAGACCAAACCGATATCAATTACAAAAAACCTAACTATAAAAAAAATAGCCGTAATATACAGTAAAATAATGGTTGTACAGAAAAGGACAACCACTAAGATTATGCGTTCATATTATCTTATACTAGGTTGGTGTATGAATACCATTGTGAATAAATATTTTATGCGTGTTTTAATATTACATGTTAATATAATTGTTTTGTTTTTAGGAATTAGAGAGTCCTTTTAAAATTCTAGGCCTATCAGCGAATCCTATACTTTATACTCTTACGAAAGTATTTATACTGTCGGCTTTATCGGCAGTTTTATCAGAATTACTTGGTTTCAAGCTTAAACTGCACAAAATAAAATTGAAGTGAAATAATGAATCTGAATGTATGGATGTATATACTGGCGGTTTCTTTATCCACAGCAACGCAGGCATAAAGAGTGGTTTTCAAGAAGGATTATAGAAGATTTTATTAAAACGACGTCTTTATCGAGAGTTAATTTTAACGTTGTTGTATTGTATAAAGTATAATCTAATATCACCGCTTCAGGTATTTAGAAACCGTAGTGAAAGCGACTAAACATGACTACTATTGCTTTTAATATTTGTGTAGCAGCAAGGATGAACTATGATTACATTTTACTTTTAAAGCTTTTTCTTGGGGGAAATTGCACGAAAAAATTGTAGAAATCGTCAAACTGATAGTAGTTGATTTTTTTAACAAGAGTAAGGCAATCTGGTTTTGTTATTTTGAATCATCGTAGATGATTTCGATAGATTTAGAACTATTTTTCTATGCTACACAACAGTAGACTTTTGCCTTATTTTTGTTTCAATTTAATGTTAAATTTGGTATAATAAATACAAAAGCCGATTATTATTTAATCTATTACAATAAACACATGACTGATTGTAAAATATTCAAATGGCAACATTATTTTAAAACATACATATCAACCTAGATGAATATGAAGCATACATAGTACAACATTCTAAGGTTCGTTTTCAATATATATGTACATATATCATACAGCGTACAATATATACCTTAACAGATCTTTTTAACTATTTGACATAGGTGTTTCCTGTCAATTGTTTTCCGAGTTAGTGCTGGTTGGAAATTTTGCATTTGATTCATAACATTGTTATAGTATATGTATATGCTATGTATGAATGGAGCTCCTTATGGATATAGTTTCTTAAATAAGTATGGGAAGTTGCTCAATAAAATACAAAATATTGGTTTTTAACCAAATTGCCAAATATTGGTATACATTGAAATAGGGTGCATTTGATGCAGTATACTTATTTCGACAAAATTTTGTGTCTGCTCTGTATGTATTTTAAAGTTTGACTAGATAGAAACAATAACTTCTTTTCCTCTACATACAATTACATTTTCGGCTGAATTTTTATTCAATATTTCTCGTACGTGGAAATACGGAATAATGTATTATTGTGGTATAACATCAAAAGATTTTTCTTTTCTTACTGCCTAACTACTTTTTTTCTACGTGATGTTTTAGTTAAAAAGGCTCTTGTGCTTCGATTATGTTTAGTAAAAATGCTACCAGTTTCGTACAATTCTTGTTTTTTTAATATTTTTATCAGTTGAAGACAAAGTTCAATCGAAACCTAAAAAATTTTCAATCTCTTCTCGATCTTTTTTTAATGCTTTATAGTTTTCGTAGGTTTGCTATTTAATAAAGCTCATATGCTGTAGTTTTTTGTCAACAGTTTCAACGATTTCACACAAGATATGTACCTGATATCACGGAAAGTAAACATTGTTCAATATTTTTATGCATTTTACAACTTACTCCAAAGCTTTATCATTATAATAAATATATCAATATCAACTTACAGCAGAGTTTTTCTTGTTTTTTTTTTATAGATGGATTAGTGTCAATTTTTGATTTACTTTGGCCATACTATTAAGATACTTCTGAAGATTAATATCGTTTGTACGTATTGATTTCATTTCGTTAATAGTAGTGTTCAATTTTTATAAACAAGGTCGGTTTTCAGGGACATCGCTTTCTAGTTGCCTACTTATCAATAAACGACTATTTTTGGTTTCTAGTAGGCTTGTAAAAATTAAAATCTCTGTGCAATTTCTCAATGAGTTTATTACAACGGTTTATTAATCGATGCTTCTAAAAATTGATCTTATTTAAAATTGCTTTCATTTTCTTTCTTGGGGATTATGTTTAATTTCAGTAACTTGTCAGCCCAAGCTTTGCATCATTATTGAAGACGCTAAGACATCATATATTTAGAAAAAGAATAAGACAACACGTGGTATTTTCTAACATATTTTATTTATTAACCAAATTATTCTTTAAATTGTCATATAAAGTGTGCAATATAGTTAGACTATTGCCCATTTTTTATATTTAAAACTGATTTTTACAGATCAGAAACGTTATCTGTTGCCAATGGTACTTTGTTAATAAAATTGTTAAAATGTACCTACGTAAAAGTTTGTCAACAATGAAATTATAACATTTCAAAATACTTGGTTAATCGCTTATAGTGCTATACGAGTATTATTGTTGTATTGATAATAAAATTTAAATGTTTTAATTTTGTCTTAAAATCATATAATTAAGTTTGTTAATTATTTAAGAATAAATTAAAATAAGCCCAATAATAAAGGTACTATCACAAATTTCTTTAAGAGACGATGGATAAGTACATATTCGATTACATTACATTACATGTCAAGTATTTATTTGTAAAATCACTATAACGATTTTTAGATAAATATTATGATTCATGTGATGAATTCTTCAAGAGTTTGATAGAGCTTAACTTTTTAGAAAGAAACACTTCTAATTCCTTGTTGTAACCTGGCAGAAATCTTATAGGGAATCTTCTATTTTGTATAGAAAAATGTTTTTGTAGTTAGATCGCAAATAAAGACATTTAGATCTTAATAGCGTTTTATTTCACAGATGTATTCTGTTGTGGACATCCTTTCATCAGTTCATCGAAGTAAGTACACACGTAAATAAATTACATGGAAAACGGAAAATTTGGTAGAACTACTTTATCCCAGTTTGATATACATCAATGTATTTTCTTTTATCCTAAACTAGACATTTGGTAAAATGCACTCTAGCTTTTTTTTGTTCAATTGTCAAGGAGACAGGCTTTCTAAATGAATAAATTTGGCAGTGCTTGTGATGATTTGAGAGGATATATATTTAAACGCGCAGCTAACTAAAAAGATCAAGCATTACAACAATCACCGAAAAGAGTCCGAAATATGTACTTACATAAGTACTACAAGGTCAATATTAGTAAGTTTTTAACGTCTACAAGTTGTCGTCATTGCACACTATATTTTTCTTTGCATTAATAATATGAAAAAATATAGCACTATTTAATGGTCTCAAGATCCAATATAGCTGACACAAAAAAAATATAGCTGATGTCAAAACAAGACAACCGTTTTAAATAAAATCGAGTCTGTTCGTAGTAAAGCGCTCCAAAAAGTACCTTTAGAATGTATTAATTTTATTGTGATGCTTCAGAAAAATCCTAATGTCTCATATTTTAATAATTTTCTTGATACTCTTGACTTTAAACAATTAGTAGCTTCACCTACTCATTTGACCCAAACCTGTGCATCTCTATTAGATGTAGTAGTGTCGTCCGACGAGAATGTTATTTCTGATCTGGCGGTCACTAATATTAATTTCTCTGATCATGAAGCAGTTGATTTTGAAATAAGATTAAATAGGCCTTCGGCTCCGCCGTCGCTTGTGACTTATCGTTCATTTAGAAATTTCAACGAGCAATTATTTTATCACAATTTGCAGACTTTCAATCTGGACACTATTTATGAGCTTGTCGACGTTGATGACAAAGTTTTGTTCTTGACCTCATCCTTGTTGTCGGTGTTTGATAGGCTTGTTCCATTTGTAACATGTAGATCTTCTCCAAGGACTAAACCCTGACTAACTGATACAATTAGACTTATGATGAGATTCAGAGACAATGCAAAGAAACGCTATATCTTAACTAGACTCCCTTCGCATTTTGATCACTACAAATCACTTCGCAATCTTACTAACAAATCAATCAACCAGGAAAAGAAAGCTTACTTCCAATATAAATTTCAATCCTGTAGCCAAAATGCCAAGTGGAGGGAATTAAAAAACCTACATATTAAACAATCAAAAAATCTTATCCTACCTGAAACTTTAAATGATGCCAACGTTATAAACCAATTCTTCATTAATTCGCTGCCTGTCACCCAGAGTGCTTCTGATATAAATGGACTTCTACTCTAAATCTAAACTCAATAGCAGTATACCGTCGTTCTCGTTTGCTACTGTTGACACATCTACAGTATATAAATACATTGGTGAAATCAAAAGCAATGCTTATGGATGTGACTACCTTTCCGTACAATTAATAAAACTTTGTTGTCCCTATATTTTGCCCTATATTACAAATATATTAAATTCTTGTATTCTATATAGTACCTTTCCTTTGCTTGGAAGCAGGCTATCGTTATGCCAATTCCTAAAAATCGTAACCCTAAAGATTTTACAGATCTCCGACCTATCAGTTTGCTCCCTGCCTTGTCTAAAGTTCTAGAGAAAATTCTCAACTTCCAGTTGCGAGCTCTGTTGAATCTGTATAATATTATACCAGATATTCAATCTGGATTTCGCCCTGGGCATAGTTGTACAACTTGTTTACTGAATGTAACTGACGATTTAATATCCGCGCTTGATAGGGGTTTTGCCTCTATCTTACTCTTGCTGGATTTTAGCAAGGCCTTTGACACGTTGGATCATAATATTCTCGATCAATTTTGAGTTACAGAGGGCTTTCTACGGAAGCTATCCAACTTTTAACCAGTTATCTATCCAATAGAAGCCAATATGTTAAATTACCTAGTGGCATGTCGGAGCCTATTCTTGTAGAGCGCGGCGTTCCACAAGGTTCTATACTAGGCCCCCTGCTTTTTATTGTTTATACTGCTTTTTTACCATCGACAGTGAAAACCTGCAAAATCTCCATGTATGTTGATGATATTCAACTCTACCATTCATTTAATCTTTCTAATAAGGAACAGGCCTTACATGATATTATGCTTAATTTAAATAACATTTCTCAGTTGGCCCAGCGACACATGCTTATATTGAACCCTTCTAAATCTACCGTGCAGGTTTTTTCTGATAGAAATAGTTATCGCACTCTATGTAATTCCATCAACTTATCCATTAACGGTATTCCGTTATCTGTAGTTAACGAGGCCAAAAATTTGGGTCTTGTAATAGATAGTAATGTTAGATTTAATAGCCAAATTCTAGCGTCTGTTAGAAATGCTTATTATTCCTTAAAGTTAATTTATCCCCTCCGTCACTACTTATCTTATAAAATAAAAACCGATTTGTGTGTCTTTAGTTCTCTCACGATTCAATTATTGTTCTCCAGTTTTCTACCCTTGCCTAACTCAGGATGTTACGTCGACTGCAACGTGTTCAAAACTCATGTATTCGTTTAATATTCGGCATCCGCAAGTATGAACACGTGAGCCATAAACTGCTCGAGCTGAACTGGCTGAATATGAATAATAGATTATATATGCAGGCTGGATTGCTCTATTTCAGTGTCGTTGTCTTCAGGGCGCCATCATATTTATATAATAAAATTAATTTCCGCACTGATGTTCTTCTCTTGGGCCTGCGGCGCAGGAATTTTATCACCATTCCTCTTCATAGAGCTTCTTTATTTCAACGGTCTTTCTCTTATAACATCTCGAAATTTTATAACAACTTAAGTGAGGAAATCAAAGATTATTCATTAGGTAAATTTAAGGTGTGGATACGGGCTTCGTTACTCGCCAGTCAGTGCTAGCCTCGTCTCTTTTGCATTTTTGCGTTTTTGCTTGTCTTTGTCGTTAAAAGTGTGCTACTCAGCAGCTCTGTTTCGGAATGCACTTGCTATTTTGCTTATTCTTCATGTAACATATGTAGGTATATTTAAAAATTTAAAATTGCTTGGCAGAATTTCTAGCGTTAAGTTAGTTTTTAGGCTTTATTTCGTCTTAAAAAAAACCGCTTCCTTGACAAAGGCTGCATGTAAAGGTTTTGGAATAAATTTGACTTTTGTTAGAATTGCAAGTGTTATCATTGACCTAACAAGTGGAAAAACTATCTGGATAATAAGAATGTTTGTAGTGCAAATAAACAGTATTATTATTATTATTATTAAAAAAATAGTTTTTCGAAAATATTTCTAAAGCGATAAATAAATTGTTTCAAATGTTCAGCACCAAAAACTGCAACATTTTCCTAACTTAACCGACTTTCTACAATTTTCGTGATGCTGTCTCGCGTATTTGTATCTAATAGTCTGCATATGTATCTAAACAAGTCAAACGACTTGATTAGCTAAAACTGTTAGTAAACTGCTTTATAGGTGATGCAGAAGCAAAGAATACTGTAATGTGATAATCAAATGTACGATGTATGTAGATAAGTTTGTGCAAAGTTAAGGTCGAAGCCATTACGCTATTGGTCACTTATAGTTAACAACAAAGCAATTCTTCGAGGAACATAACTTTTTCTATGTTCAGTTTTTTTTTAACAAAAAATTACGAGAACTGCGTGTAGATTACTAATTGTAGAATTTTGTAGATCTGTTCAAAATCTATTAACTGTAAGGTCATGATACCGCGTGTTCCAATTTTCAATAATCTCTTTAATTTAAAAAAGAACAAAATATGTGCAATTTTTTTAAAAGTAGTGGTAATGTTGTAGTGGCATCATATTAAAAATGACTGTCGGGAAAAAGCACAATTAATAAAGTTAATACTAACGTTTTCCCTGCTCATACGGGCGAGTTTATTTAAAATATAATAAACCGTTTTTTAATTTCTTTTTTGAAAATTCAATTTTTTGTTCTAAATATTATTTTTTAGAGTATTTTCCAATATGAAAATTTTATGTGGAACAAGTTTACAATGTCTTCCAAAATTTCTAAATTTAACAAATTGCGTGTTAACTTCAAACAGTTGATGTAACAGTTTGTTACTTACTACATTTGCTACAGACTGTTTTGATAAATTAAATTGTTATATGTTTTGTTGTTTATTACTAAACAACTAGCCGTGCCTATCAACAAAATTATCCACAGACAAATTCAGTACTGATATGTAGGATTATGTTTACAAAATAGTGGACAATTTAAGATATTTTGAAATGTAAATTTATAATCATACGAATAATGGATCCTTTTATCAATGTATTTTTGTCAAGCTTAAACAATTCTGTTCAAGGACTAGGGAAAACATGGCAGAAAACCTTGTCAACAGCTTAATTTGATAAAATTCAGGCGTGATTAAATTATTACGAAGATGTAACGAAAACCTAGTAAATTTTAAAGATTCTGGAATAAATTTGATCTTTAATTATAGTGTTTTAATTGACCTATAGAAGTGAAAAAAAATATAAAAATAAGATAAGTACATAAACGGTCATAATAATACATAGCCTTCCTATAAATTGAAATCATTGTGAACAATAAGTATA
>SMLS01065729.1:0-41769 GCA_004785975.1 Popillia japonica | reverse complement strand
ACACGTTTTTATGACGAATCTCGCTTTGTTCGTTGTTACTGCGTTTGGGTGATTGGAAAAAAAATTGATTATGTTTCTGAATAAGTTAAATTAGTCTTCAGGCGTAAGCTTTGTTGTCTTTGCGTTCTACTCCTTGGACACTAGGTATAATTGCGAAAATCGTTTCCGTGGTACACATTTCACAGGTTTGACCTGTATGTGCCTACAAATACGTGGTCGACTGAGGCTTTATATATAATTTAATTTTCACATTTAATTATCACAAAATCATCAATCAAATCCCTGGTTTTCGTAGGTATAGGTTCTAGTAAGTGTCATTGTAAGACAGATTAGCTTGGATATATTGGAATTTATATTTTCGATTTATGTAAATGTAGAAAATTTGATATAAAAGGTGTTAAATTTCTACGGTAAAACAGGCAGTATTCTCCTCCGATACCCGAGACTATTATTCAACATGAATATATTTTTAATAGCAATTAAACTAGAAGAGATATACGATAGTGCGAGAGGACCACTTCGATACTCGTATGAATGTCAAACACTCCCAACAATTTGATAGACTCCCTACAGGAGTATGTGGTGTCATTGGAACTGTGCCATTAGAGCACCCATTCGGAACAAATCCGAATGTCAAATAAGAAGCAAGAACCTGACGAACATACGAGCTCTAGGGGCAGCACTCGCACTATCGTATATCTCACCTGTGCAATAGTAATTGGAAACTAACTGAATGGCATGTATTCATGTTGAATCCGACCGAAAAATTCAATTCTGTGCAACGATAACAGAATTCGGAAGAAATACTTGAATTCGGAAAACTTGGGACGAAAAAATACGAATAACATAACTTCACGAACCTCTTAGACTTAGTTGCAAACTTTCTTCAAAAAATATTCGCCGCCGTACATGTCTTAACGATACCGAACAAAAACTTTATCAGAACTCCCTAATTCTATCGTCAAAAAACATGTCGAAAATTTTAGAAACATCACTCGAGAAAACAACAAATTTACTGAAACGAATAAGTAGAAGAAACGACAAAATTTATCCAACATGAATACATTTTTAGCAATAAATATGAAATTATTAGACTAAACGAAGTATACGACAGCTTGAGACCACCACTTCGATACTCATATGGGCGCCAAACACTCCCAACCCTTTGATAGACCCCATACAGGGGTATTTTGGTGTCAGCGGAACTGTGCCATTAGAGCACCCATTCGGAATAAATCCGAATGTCAAATAAGAAGCGAGTACCTGACGAGCATACGAGCTCTAGGAATAGCACTCGCACTATCGTATACCTCGTCTGTCCAATAGTAAGTGAAAACTAACTGAGTGGTATGTATTCATATTGAATCGGACCGGATAAAAAAATAAATTCTGTAGTTTGAATAAACTTGAAATCATAACTCCCCAAGAGACAGCAATTTAAATGTAGGTGTTGTCACGACGACAACACAATTCGAACGAAATAATCGAAATGGAAAACTTGGAATGAAAAAATACGAACAACATAACTTCATAAACGTCATTGAACCAGGGCTCAAACTTCCCATCAAAATATCGTCATCGTACATCTTGTAATGATACGGACCGTGGACCTCACAATTTTGCCATTAAAAATTTGCCGAAAATTTTGGAAACCCCACTCGAAAAAGCAAAGACCAAATTTAGTGTAACGAATCAGTAGAAGAAGCGACACAATTTAACCAACATGACTACATTTTTAGCAATAAATATGAAATAATTAGACTAAACGAGGTACACGACAGCTTGAGACCACCACTTCGATACTCATATGAGCGCCAAACACTCCCAACCCTTTGATAGACTCCATACAGGGGTATTTTGGTGTCAGCGGAACCATCCCATTAGAGCACCCATTCGGAACAAATCCGAATGTCAAATAAGAAGCGAGTACCTGACGAGCATACGAGCTCTAGGGATAGCACTCGCACTACCGTATACCTCGCCTGTCCAATAGAAAACTAACTGAATGGTTTGTATTCATATTGAATCCGACCGCACAACAGAAACAGCAACGCAATTCGAATTAAATAATTGAAATTGGAAAATTTGGGGGCGAAGAAATAAATACTGTATGTGCAGAGAATATTGTAGTTAGAAGAAATACGAACATAACCTCAACAGACCGTAATTCACGTATACGTCTGTTCGCAACGACGATACAACCCGAACTGAACGATTTCCGGAGATAATTACAAAACAAAAACGTCACTCAAGGACGTTCGTGCCGTCAACACACATCCGGTGGATAACATAGTAGTTATTACCGGTAAGACGCCGATTAATTAATTACCGCACGAATGTGCGGGGGATTTTGTAGTTAGAAGAAGCGCGAATATATTTTAATTTCAATGGACAGCAATGCGACAGTACGTCCGTCCGCAACAACGACTCGCGTCGAACTAAGCGATGTGCACAGGTATATCTAAACAAAGTAAGAATATTAGTGACGTCAATAAATTAAAAAGTCATTACCGTTTAGACATTTGTTTACACAAGGTGTACATAAATAAATTAATATATACAGGGTGGTACATAAAAGGAAGTATACAGGGTGTGTTTTATAGAGATTGTTGTATATAGGGTGAGTTATGTATATACAGTGGGGTATACACAGGGTGTGTAATATATGTTATTACATAGAAATTGAAAATACTTCTACTATAGTTTTATGTACGATTCTACATAATTTTGAGTCATTATTATATTCAAATGTGATTAAGAAAAAATCATATTTCCGCGAAAACTTTTATATAACACGTACGCACGCCAAACATAAGTTAGCAATAGATTTTATGGAGATCTAACTAGTCTATTTTCGCCTTCCGAGAAACTCCAACCGAATACGTGCTGGCTATTCGTTTTGCTAAATACACAAATCTCGAACACAACAACGAAGCACGACCACTTTAAGCTCAAATTTTACTAAATTAAATTAGTAGCACCCGCTAAATAATAACACACTAGTTATGTAGAGTACAAATTGACGTACAAACCGTTCTTAATCGACTCCTTTGATGCTTGCATTCGTTTTGATCGGTTTACCGAAATGTAATTAAATATAATTGCTTTGGGAATAAATTTAGCCCGCTAAAATTAAAATATCTTTATTGATCTCTTTGACGTGGCACTGGTCAGCATGTTCATATTATGACATTCACAGTAAATGTTATGTCAAATTGGTGTTTAACTAAAAGGGTTTAAACAATAATATATATTCCTAAATACTTTAATATTCTCGTACAAACACTAAGAAATTTTATTATATACTTAAAAATCTGAATCACCTGTCTAAAAATACGTAAATTTTCTACATTTCAAATAAATATCTACCTCATCTTACCCGTGTAAAATGGGGGTAAATTTAGAATATTTTTATAGTTTGCTGTGTGGCGCAACTAAAATAGAAGTTCGTTTTTAGGTTTTGGGTTTTATTTAGATGTGTTTGCTTGACGTCACAGTTGTTACGACTGGCGTATGTCATAGATTTACGTTCAGTGGAACAAATTAAGAAAGAGAAAATTGTTGGACGGCCAAGTTTTGCTGCGTAAATTTTATGTGTGTATCTTCGGGTAGCGGAATATTTGGTTACATGATAGTGTTGTGCATTTTTTTATAATAGGGGATACAATTTATAAAAGCACCTGTTCGTCATAAACATATAAATAAAACGAAATTAATAGGTATATATTTTTTTAGAATGCTGTAACGAAAATTTGACTTCAAAGAATCTATTTGTTTTATTTTAGAAAGCACTTCAAAGTTGGGCCAAACTTACCCCCGCAAGTGTTAATCCTACCGGAAATACGACATTCTATATTTAATTTGTTTAAAATGTCGTAGAAGTAGCTAGAAATCAGAATTTTTTGGCGTAAACATTGCCATCATTCAGAATTTAATTATATTTAGATTAGACTGGAAAAGAAGTAACTAGGATAAAGTTTATTGCGCTCAAAGTATTGTGGAGTACACAGAAAAACCAAACCCAGTTCCGTTTTATGTGGCAAGCAAAAAAGTAAAGTACCTACATCTACATACATCCGTTGAACATAAACTATTCTAGAGAGCACTTACAATTTTTAACATTTTTCGAAAACGTAAGAAACGTGTTGGAGATGGTGGTCATATTGTTAATACTCATATTGGGGAACATTTTCTATTTTCTCTCGAGCAAGAAAAAGAATTAAGTGAGCATATTTTGAAGACGGCAAAGTTATTTCATCATCAAGAACCAGATCAGAAAACTTGCATTATGGTTTTTTAGAGGTAAATTAGAGCCCCTAAACTCATTTGTTCTTGTTCCCAAAGTGAGCTGATCTTGAATAATCACCCCAGTCATATTTAACTTTCTATATTTGCCAACACATTGCTACATTTAAGAATTTAATTATACTTTATTTTTTCTTCCCCTTTCCCTTCCCCTTTTTCTCTTTATTCCCAGACCTTGGTCCCTCCTTCCAATTTTCGAAAATCTCCATAAACAACTCATCAGTAGCTGCGTCAACTAAAGGAAACACGAATCTCTTATTCTCTTCTAATTTCCTACGTTCTTCCTCAGCTTCGTGTTCTAATTTCTTTAACCGTTCTAATTCCGCTTTCTCTTCTTTGGTCAATTTATGCGGCTTCTCCTTCTTGGACTTTTTAGATTCTTTGCTTCCTTTGCTGCTCTTCTTATCGCTACCTTTCCCTTTCGATTTCTTATCAGATTTCGACGATTTGGTTTTTTTGTGTGACGGCTCTTTTACTTTCTTAACTTTCTCCTTCTTTGGCTTTTGTATTTTTGGGCGGCGAAAGTCTCCTTTTGCAATCTTAGGTACCATCCATTTTAAATTTAATTGTTGCGTAATAACGCTTGGGATATTATTGGCGGCGATTTTAATGAGAATGTAATGGAAGTTCCGGTAAAAACTTAAATATAAAAATTTTATGTCTTAGTTGGTTAGTTTCTAGATAAAACTTACTAATCGAAAACGAAGTCCACAATCGCGCAAAGCACGCCGAAACCGATATACAACCTCTCATCTTGTCGATTAATATTTTTCGCGTCGACTACATCCTCCCAATTCTCATTATCGATATTAATCGGATCACTTTTGACCGAAACCTCCTCCGCGTCTGTAGGCACCCAACCAATATTAGAATCATTCATATCCGCTATACGTTTCTCCCACAGTTTCATCAATTGCAACCTTTTCATTATCTCGGCGTCCGTGAGATTAGGGACGGATTGTTTGATTATAGTCTTCGAGAACTCCCTGCTCACTGATTTCTTACTACCCACGCTTTTTCGTAGCGATCTTATATCGGAAGGGATGCTCCTCGCCGAAGGTTTACTAATTCTAACAATGGATTCATCCTGTTTATATTGCATATCTTCGTCGATTTTCAGAAGTTCCTCTTTGGGTTTATCGCTCATTGTGTTAACGGACATGAAGTTAGCATCTGCGGAAAATGTTTCAGGATTTCAATTTTTGATGTGATTCATACGTTACCTACCTACATCCATTTCTAGACCTGCAAGGGAATAAAGATCTCAATATTTTCATTTGATGATCAATAAAATGGAGAAAATACCTTCGTATTCCCCTCCTGAATCAGTACACACTTCATAACGAAGTCCATCCTCAGAAGCACTTCTCACAGACTCTTGTGAAGCCGCGGGGAGAGGCAGGAATCTTTTCGGAACATTCTGATCAGGTTGGTAGAAAACTTTGTAGAATTTATTTGGAAACTCCTCTTCAGAATGTTGGACCTCTAACGCATCTGTCTCACTCTCTTGTGAGGTAGTCGTATAAGCTTCTTTTTCTGCAGATGAAGCAGCTCCGTCAGTAGTTGTCCTTTTTGTTGTTGTGAGAGAGCTGCTCAAACTCGTTGGAAAATCGTAGTTATCCGTTGAGATTTCTTCTAAATTTAAACTTATTTATAATTAAACCAGGATGGTGTGAATTATTTTACCCATGCAGAAGCATTTCTTCCTTTGTATCACGTAAGTACGCTTCTGGTCTCCTATTTCCATTTCGATCACTTCGTTCGATTTGCAAGTTGAAAATGAGATCGTTGACGCGGAATCTGTATCAGATAAATCAACGTAATCCTCATCGGGTTCTTCGGAACTGTCTTCAGGAGGCATAACATCTTGGGGAACCATTACAAAGAGGTCGTTTGGATGCGGAATTTCCAAATTACCTTCGTTCAGAAAATCAGCGGCTAGAAATACTATCTCCTTGAAGAATTTGAAAAATTGTTTCCGCGAGAAACACAATTTTTTATCTAAAAATATTATAAATTATAACTCGTATTAATACAAAAAGTAAAGATGAATGTTAACCCGTCAGCATAGTAAAAGCATAAACAATCCAATCGAGCACAGTTTTCTGCTCCTTTTCGCGCAAATAATATTCATCCTGAGTCTTCCACAAGCAATCCACCAAGATATCGATGAACCAGAACTGCATGTAATCGTAAGCGTAGTTCTTACAGTCGAGGAAATCCCCGAAAATCTCCATGCAGCTCTTAACGCCAATTTCTCGAACGTACGGTATATTGAAATCGGTAAAAGACGGGAAGGAAGCGGGGAACGGTTGCGGTAAGATCGTTAAACTTGATATATTATCCGGGGTGCACTGTGGTACTTCCACGTCAGGTTTCACTTCGTGGATCGCATTATAGAAGAAAACCGCTTCCGTATCGCTTAGAAATTTCGGTTCTGGTGGCGTATGCGGTTCAGGTTCGGGTTCGATTTCTTGTGGGGTTAGCTTTTTTTCGTGTGGCATTATTCAGGTTAACGAATTTTTTAATATTAAATGTCATTTTCTATTACTATTATTAAATTTACGTTTCTATAGATATATTATAATAAAAATTTAAAATTTTAATTTGTGCCATCTTTTAGTAAAAATATAAACTAACTTAATACTTCTTATAATTTACACGAGAGGGCGGTTAAGATTGTAGTTTTCTAGCACTAGTTTACGGATTTCTATTATTTCTGGTGCCTACAGAATTTGAAATGTGGCTACTTGTCATTAGAGGGCGCCATTAATGCTTTTAAATAGAATTAATTTCAAGTAATTTGGTTTTTTAATAAAATTATGTTTGTTTAATTTATCTACAATGTTTGATTTTAATTTTTGTTGATAAGACTTATAGAATCTGTAAAGTTTAAATGTGTTTCTCTCTATACAATTTTAAAACTATTTATTAGCAAAATGAAAGGTTTTTTTGCTGCTTCTTTTTAGTTTCATTAATCAGAATTGGGATGCCTGTGAGGAATTTATGTTTCAACTTCCGCATGGCTACAGTCTGCTATCGAATTTAATTTTCTAATCAGAAATGTTTGTAGGTTGTTTTCTCGACTGTACTGCTACAATGTGCAGCTTCTCTAACGCAACTTGTAATTAGTTTCTAAAATTAAATTTAGTTTAGGGGAAAGCTGCCGCACTGATCTACATGAATTTAATTGTACGCTGCGATCACTTTGAACTGCCCTGAGTTGGCAACAAAAAAGTCCCAGGATTATTAAATTGGGAAATCTTTACTACTACTGTTAATTGTCCATACTGCATTTATATTAGATGTCATTTGTGCGTATTGTATTGTTGTAGTGTCCTTATACACACAGTGGAACATTATAAGAGAATGGGTCAGGGAAATATGCCTTGGGATCTATTTTCATCAATCTAACGGATTATGCACATCTAGATATATGTACACTTGGGCTCATCCTAAAACGATTTAAGCCCAATTTACACATATAGGGTCGTGCATAGACCGTGCGCGGACGGTGTCGTGTTATTCTAAATCGCGAAAACGACTTTTCCATATAAATTATATAAAGGCGACACGGTCGCAGTCTAGTCGGTGCACAGTCCCATAGGTGCGAATTAGAAGCGGTCGCCTTCATATAATTTATATGGAAAAGTCGTTTTTGCGATTTAGAATAACACGACACGGTCCGCGCACGATCTATGCACGACCCTATATGTGTGAATTGGGCTTTATTCGACGAAATTTAATTAATTTTAATACAAAGTAACCCAAACATCTTCGCGCAACATATCAAGATCCAACGCCACACACAACAAAAACCTCCAAACATTTAATCATTAAACGTCTATCTTGTTCTTTTTAACGAATAGATAAGCTTCGCTTTTGCCCTTTTCATTCCACGTACACAACGCCGCTTCTTCTAAATACATCGTTTTCCGAAAATCCTAAAAGCGAACAGCAGCCATTGTATCGCAGCTAGCCGTGTCAACGGCGAAATTTTAATTTCCC
Organism: Popillia japonica; assembly: GCA_004785975.1. Lineage (NCBI taxonomy): Eukaryota > Metazoa > Arthropoda > Insecta > Coleoptera > Scarabaeidae > Popillia > Popillia japonica. The sequence continues at coordinate 33,456 of SMLS01065729.1, read as the reverse complement.
CCACCACAACGCGTATAAATGAATCCCGTACGGCGTGGAATCTCGACAATCCTTTGTATAGTAAGGTCGGTATTGCTAGCGTACGCAACCCACGTGTCTCCAGAAACCCCAGGTTTTGCGGATATAAAGGAGGACCAAACAGCGTGAAATTTTCGCGTAGGATAAATACAGGACAAGCTTAAGCTCCGAACGGATTCTATCCAGACGAGAAAGAACAAGAAGAAAAAAAGAATATAGAGGGCGTACGAATTTATTGCAAAAAGGAAAATATTTTCGCGTTTATGCCAGAGTTTGATTGATTAAGGCTGAAGAAACTGTGCAAGCTGGGATAAACTTTCGCGTAGTATTCGATAAAGAGTTTATCCGATAAAGGGATAGGAACGATTCTAATATTGAGTGACAAGAGGAAACTGTTAATTATGGTGCTGGGAAAGGATGTAATCATGAAGGTCGTGCTAAGAGGTTGGGAAAATAAGATTAAATACAAGAATACCTTCTTTATTCCTCACATTCGCTAACGTGGTAAAAGCTGTGCTTGCAGCACTCTTTTTTGCAACGAGGACATCTATTGTAGTCTAGTAATGAAATCTGAGAATAAGTGTACTTAGTAGCCACATGCAACTTTAACAAGCCTATGTTGAATGATTTCCCTCGTGGATTAGTTGCGGTATACTCTTCCAGATTGATTTTTTTTTGTTAGATTTAGAAAAAAATACCGTTACACAAAATCTAGTCTAGTTATAAATTCTTTCTGACATGTTTATTTCCCAATCGAATACAAACATCCACGCAAAGGAAGCGTCACGAAATAGAGAAAGGAGAAATACACTTTTCCGCATCAGAAAACAACGTTACATATGAGGAAAAATTCAACCCAACACCCAATAGCACACGTCGACAACTGAACTGGAAACGCGCTCCTTTTATCGGTGGTATAAACTTGACGACAGTTCTTCTAACAAGTTTAAATTTCGTGTTTATTTGCAAAATCACGTTCCCACCCTCCTCCTCCTACAACATTATTTATGCATGTAGTACGTATGTCTGTGTGCGATCTCGAGTGATTCGTTTTCGAATCGGTGAAGTGACGTTAGTTAAAGTAACAACTTGAAGATGCAGACGTGAGAAATTCGAAACTTAATGATGCGATGTGCGTAACATATTTTTGAAGCTAGAAGTGAGGAAAGTTTACTTTTCGGTTTGTGAGTTTTTTTTATTTTGAGAGAGGGTTAAGGTTGCTTCAATCGCAAATAATTTTTGTTTGCGCCTCGTCGCTATAAGAACTTCACCGACATTTCAAAACAAATCTATGATGTTTGAGCAGAATTTTAGGTACATGTATTGTTAACTTGTACTGATATACTCTTTCCCGTCTCTAACAATTCCAATTAGCTGTTGTTTCTAGTTATAAAATCACAGTTTGATGGCACTTTCTTCTATTTTCATGTTCATTTTTAGGACTACAGTTTGGCATCTTGGTGCTGTAAAAACTCACGAAGGCGACCTGAAAATTGAAGTAGGTACATAAACTTGCTTCAGGGACTGCTAACTACTTTTGGAACAAAAATGGAGGTGGGCAGAAGCAGGACAACTAGAACAGTGGAATAATCTTTAAAACTAGTCATAGTTTCTTCTTCTCGATCTTTTTCAGGAAATATACATAATAGAAGACTAAAATAATATAGAACAAATCTAAAATAACCTGGAATAACGAGCAATTTTGGTTTTCGAAAAAAGTGGGTAGTTTTGGCATTTTTTCTCAATACTTTTGTGAACTAAAATACTAATAGAAGGTAAAAAATCTGGAATAATATTCAGAACAATCTGGGACATCTTTAATTTCGAAAAAGGAAGGGGTAGACTGATCAAAAAACGTTTCTTTTCTGATTTTTGCGGCAATTTTTTAATATTATTTTGTGAAATTTGGGAACAATATAAAACAAACTTAGAACAAATTATAACAACTGGCAAATTTTCGAAAAAAGGAGGAGGTCGGCGAACGGGAAGGCATAATATCTGGAAGAATATTTAGGGCAACTACAACAACTTGTTGGACGAAAAGGGGAGAGATTGACCAAACAATTTCACTTCTTTTGTGGTTTTTTTTTGGCAATTTTTTAATATTATTTTGTTAAATTCAGATACTTCGAACAAGAGCTACGAAAATTCGATTTTCGAAAAAATGGGCAAGAGGGGTGGCCGGCGAAAAGATTTAAAAGCTGGAATAATTTTCAGGATAAGTATAATAACCTGAAACATTATTAAACTTTCAATTTTTGGCGTATTTCTTTACTAAAAGTATTAGAAGAAAGCTAAAAAAATTGGAACAATATTCAGGACAACTAAAACAATATGGAACACCTTAGAAAATTCCGAATTTCCAAAAAAATGGGGGGTGACCAAAAAAATCTTCATTTTCCTCCATTTTAGTACATAATTTGACATCAAATTGTGTATCACTTTTCTTAGCGTTAAAGATGTTATAGACTTTAAGCCTCACTTTATACAAACTTTGACAGTTGGTGACATTTTTAATTTCCAGTACAATCAATGGATCGGGTCCACAAATCTCTAATTGTAAATTAAATTGATTGCTGTTGAAGAAACCAAATATGTTTCAAAGACAATTTGGAAACAAAATTATTTGTCGTTGAAAAATCATCTTTTGCTGATGTGAGCTTGTAATAGAAAAAAAATCGCAATATTTTAAGTTTCGTTGTTGTGCTTGAAACTCAATCCTATTACCTAAATAGCAACACTTAAATTACCCAGTAATAAAGGAACTCTGTCGATTCTCAATCGTTAACCCCCGTAATCACCTAAGCACATTGAACGCTATCAATTACAGTGATAAATTCCCCCTTAATAGAACTCTTTAACCGAACCGAATAATATACTACACTTGTCAGAAAACAAGACCATCCAATAAAATTAAGATGTTTGTTAATAATCCCAAATCGTACATAATAGACGGCTGAACACACCTGACGAGGAGCTTACCGCCGATGTCCTTAATCTTTTTGCTCCTGAGGGCCGCTACTATAATCAATCACACCGTGGTGTGTGGTGTGTACGGTTGTTTTCAGACAAAGCTCGCGTAGGTATGATACTGAATAAATGGAGTACAAGAAAACCGCATCAACCCGTACGAATCGTGTTTAGAGGGGAAACTATATGTTTGGGAAATAAGATTGGAATACATCGCGTCAGCTAATGTCAATCGCGTAAAATAAAGAGCAAGAAATTAATTAACGAGGTTATCATAATTATGAATGGTTCAATCAATCAAGAATAAAAAAAACTTTATCATCATTGTCTCCTGATATTCGCCTACATCACTCATTCACTTTCCTCGTCAGTTTTATCTTTTATAAGACATATAATTAATTATATTATCCCTCTTCGCTCGAATTCGCTGAGGAGATTGCCACTGTTCTAATTTAGCAAACTTTCCAGCATTAGATGCTTTTTTTCCCCGCCGCATACGCCTAACTAACTAGAGAGCTATTAAGCCTCAACCCAAACGGAAAATTTCAAGTTAATTACAGACGTCCCTGTTCATTAATTATTTCCTAAATGACCACCGACCCCCTAACCCCTTTCCTCATCCCTCACCCGGAAGACGTACTACTTCTTTCAGCGTTCCGTTTGCACCCACTTGTTCTCAAACAAAATAATTAGTAAAGTCGGTAATTGCCAGTAATTGACATTTTTAACATTTTTCCGTTAAGCTTAACGAGAAGGAACCAATAATATCAATATACTTGCACGGAGTTTCGCATTTAAATTTATTTATTTAGAGGTATTAATTTTAAATAACATTGTAATAAATTGAGGAAAACACGAATACCAACTTGAGCTCAGCGATGAAATATTCTAGGAAGAAGAAGAACGGGAAGGAAGCTTGATGAAATTTTAATTTTTTAATTATTTCAGTGCTCCAGTCGTTTTCGGACGGGTTTGTTTTCCCAGGTGAAATATTAATCCTTCCTCAATTGGATTTAGAACCTCTTAACATCGTTTTTACTTTTTTTACACGGAAATAACTAGAAAAAAGAACATACCTGTTGGCAATGAACTTAAATAATTAAGCATTCCCAGTCTTAGACGTTTGGAGTTACTGAAACGTCAATAATCTCGGACATTTTTTATTCCACCGACTTGAATCTAGGGGGTGGTCGGCCAAAATCCAGCACAGCCAAGCGGATGAGCAATGGATTTTCAGTAGCTTGGCGAAGCTATTTGTTTTATACGAATGATGGTGTTTCGGTTATTAGCCTTAGAATTTCTATTTTCCTAGTTGAAGTTGGATATGACCTATCGATGTCCAGCTCCTTAAATCCTCCGACTGAATGCTCCTAAGAAACTGGTTATGAACCAAGGCAAAACTCAAAAAAGTTGGAAAAAAATCAGAAAACTCTTCTAGCACTGTACGTTTATAGAAATTTTGCAGCCACGATGAAAAAATGCTGACTGAGTGCCAACATTGTGTCTAGCTCTAAACCTAGATATTGCAGTCCAAGCTCCAAACCCAGAAAACTTCCATAAGAATTGGTTTTCATCAAAAACTTTTTATGGTAAGAAATCCTAACATTTCTCTAAGGGCTCAAGTCGTTTAGTTTTTTGACAAGTAAAGTATACTGCACTAAGCCACATCCTTTAAGAAATGTGGAAAAAGGTGTACTTACTGTGACTGAATTGGGGGTAGCTCCACCCCGAAGGGGTAACGTTACTAACTTGTTTCTGGATAGGGGTTGGTCACTAAAATATTTCTATAATAGTTCTTCTATCAACACGATAGTCTTTAGACTTTGACTTCCATTGCTGTACTATAATAGATAGTCGGTCAATCTCATCATCCTTAATCTTATACCAGCATATTCGGTGTATGGCAATACTGCAGAGTATTGAACTCTATAATGCCATAATTCGTTAGATTTTCTACCAAGTTTCGTGACATATTTATATGCAATCTCTTAAGAATCAATGTATTCCTTGAGCTGAACTGATAACTGTTGGCAAAAATTCTGAAGCCGAAATTTTACTCTAGTAGTTCATTGCATAGACATCGTTGCAACAGTCAAAAAATAAAATTGAATTACTTGGGGTTTTTTGGAAAATAACAATAATTTAGTATTCTATAAATGTGGTGACTTTGGGGTTGCTACTATTTTCTCAAAGTATAGTTATCTTTGTTACCCAAATGAACAAGATAGTTTAGCTTGAATCTAATCCCAAAAAAGTATATAATCTTTACTGATTATGTGCCTCACTACGAGGACATCTAACGTTCTAATTATCAACTTTCAAGTAGTGTGTGCGTTCCTAGACAACTTCACATCTAGCCCGCCAAGCTTAATTATCTTCCTACAAGGGATCATTATTTTAGTTTACTGCGTCCTGACATATGCAAACTTTACCACAGCTCCAACTAACAAGCTGGGAATACTTCCTACTTTAGGCAGGACTTCACTTCAAGCGTGGGTGTGTATCTTGTGCGTACGTGGTTTGTTCACCGGATTATCTTCCGCACAGAGAGTTACACTTCCGTTTCTAAAGAAATAGATTATTTTTAAGAAAAATTTATTAAATAATTCTTACAATAATATGTTTAAAAATAAGGTATTTTCTCGTTATTACTCAATTTAGCGTATTCTTCACTCTTTTCCCAAACCTTCGCTGCTAAGTCAGGATCCTGAGCAGTTTGGTAAATTTCAATCTGCTTGCATTTGTCGAAAAATCCCCCTGAGACATTCGCAACGTCGTTGGAAACTGATAAATATATCTGAGTTTGAGCTCCCTCTTCGGACGTCTATAAAAAAATTAATTGACTAATTTTTATATTGTAGATTAGATTTATACGTACCAAAAAGAAATATTTTATGACGAACGAGAATATATCCTTCAAGATACCACTGGTACTGTTTAAAAAGTTTGTGTAAATAACACCGGGATGCAAAGCATTAACAGTAACTCCAGTTTCGGCTAATCTTTTCGCCAATTCTGTTGTAAACAATATATTGCACAACTTGGAATCGCTGTACATGGCAAAGTTGAAGAATTTGTGAGAAATCGAGTTTATTTTATCAATATTTTTCGCTGATAAAGTCGCATTATTAGCTACTGATGATGATACGTTGACTATTCGGCTCGGAGCTGATTTCTTTAATTTATCTACGTGAATTAAACAAATTAGTTAATCTGTAAAAATTGATTTAAATTAGATTCTTACCAATCAAAAGATGCGTCAGCAAAAACGGTGAGATATGATTGACGTGTAACACAGTTTGTATTCCATCTTTAGTGTAATCTTCAGTACCCACCATTAAACCAGCATTGTTTACTAAAATATCGATTCTCTCTTCATTTTTATTGATATCAGCTGCGAAATCTCTCACTGATTGCAAAGATGCAAAATCGACCAATTTATAAAGCACGTTCTTATTGCCGGTAGCTTTGATGATACGTCTTACAGCATCTTCAGCTCTATCCCTATTCCGACAAGCCAAGATGACTCTACCACCTCTTTTCGCAAAATCTAAAGCTGTGTAAAATCCAATCCCTATTTGGATCACACAAGCAAGATTAATCTCCGCAAAATAAAAACAGAATAAAGCTTACCGTTATTTGCTCCTGTGACTATACCAGTTTTCCCGACTAAACTCGTATAAGAATTGTTCCATTTTGTTGTTAATTTAACATAAATTTTGACAGCTATCGCCGCGGAAGCTACTACCGCGAAGAAAATACTGAAACAGCACCACATTATTGAATAGGTTATGTGTGACTGAATCAATACGCGACGAGAAAATTTGTATAACGCAATCTAATCTAATCGCCGCATTCGTCAAGTCATTGTGACTCAACATCGTATATAGTAGTCGAAAGTAACTCAAGGTTTTCTAATGATTACGTTATTAATTTTATTTTTATTACACCTGTCGTCTTTAAAAATTGTAGAAATTAGTTTTTGGCGCAAAAATTTGTTGAAAATTGTAGCAAAAAAGATGGTGTATGAATTAGCGGTAAGCAACAACTTGAAAATACCCTAAATCTCAAACGGTTGAACCTGCAAGGAAGGGAGAAAGCACGATCAGGCTGGTGGGTTACACATTTTTAATCTGAATCAAACAGCTGTGCTGGTGTTGTGAAGTCTAAGCTGAAGCTAAAGTTTCAACCATTTTTCACTTGAAAGTTTGTGATGGAAAGGTTTTTCATTTAAAAACCTGAACAAAACATTGAACGACATATATTTCTAAGAAACCATTCATTGCCCTTATGCCCCAGCACCCACACCAAAGTAACTGTGTTATGTTTGGCCAGAATTCTTAGGTTTTCCAAGCAGTCCCAAGCTAATTTTGAGATTATCTCATTTGAGGATATCTGATGGGATTCTAATGCCTCTAGAGGGGCTGACTATCCAATAAAATATTATTTTTTTCTCCCTAGATTATCTTTCCAATGCGTACTAGTATTTCCGTTTGATATCAAACCTGTTGTACTTTTTGACCCGTCTGCGTACCAGATATGGTATCGAATTCTAGATTCCTGGGTTACACTCTTCTGTGTGGGTATATTCATGGACTTGACCAAGGCTTTTGACTTGGCGGATCACATGCTTTTACTGAAAAAAATTGGAATCTTACGGATTGCGTGGTAATATATACAAGTGGATAAACTCTTACCTTTCTGAAAGGCAACTTGTTGCGGAAGTGAATGGTGTTAAATCAAGAAAATACTCTGTCAACTGCGGTGTGGCCCAGGACTCTGTACTGGGTCCATTCATGTTTCTACTGTTCGTAAATGATTTTCCCGCTACAATAACAAATGGAACAATTGCGATGTATGCGGATGATAATACTTACCTTTGCGCAGATCATGACATTTTAGAGGTACAAAGAGTCGCCCAATGCATGCTAAACAAGTTTTCCGATTGGTTCCACCAAAATCGACTAGTCTTAAATGAAGACAAGACAGTTTTTGTTCACAGTTGTGCGCAACCTTGGACAATAGATACGTCTTTATTACTTAAAGTGGCACACAAGTCAATACAGCGGGTAATGTCTACAAAATTCTTAGGACTCCATGTTGATAGTGGTTTGACATGGTACAACCATATTGATAAGCTATGTCAAAGGCTGGCAAGTACTTGTTATGCCCTGTTTAGACTCCGACACCTGGTCCAAAAGGAAGTCCTGTTGTGCTACTATTTTTCAACTTTCGAATCAAGAATTAGATACGGACTAATTTTTTGGGGCACTTTGCCAAATATGCAACGAGTATTTAAGATGCAAAAACTAGCAGTACGTAACATAATAGGTTTACGAACACCGGAATCCTGTAGAGCTTGGTTTAAAAGGTTAAATATACTACCATTACCGTGTCTATATATTGCTGAGACTTTATTTATAATCTATCAGAATATACATCTGCTGCCCAGAAACAACGATTTTCATTCATACTATACTCGAGACAGACACGAACTATTAATGCCTACACGAAATCTAGCAATAACTAAACGCAATCCTTTAGGAATTGGTCTAAAATTATTCAATAAATTGCCTCAATGTATTAAGAATGTGACAACTGAAAAACTTTTTAAAAAATCCGTCAAAAATATGCTAATGATGCATTGCTTCTATACTGTACAGGAATACTTAGATTGTAATGTATTTTAGAATTAACAATATACAAGAGTCTTACTTCCCTTTATAGTAAGCACGTATAGAAATAAGTTTTGTCTCATGCGGTACCTGTTTCGTTTGTGTATTAATTGTCATGTATATTATTATTATTATTATTATTATTATTATTATATCATGTATTGTGACTTTTCCTATATCCCCTTTGTACTGTTCTTTGTACTAATTTGTGTGAATTATTGGATTAAATATATTATTATTATTATTATTATTATTATTATTATTATTATTATTATTATTATTATGACAGGTTAGCTTGGAGTCAATAACCAGTCCCAAGGATTTAGCAACTTGTCTGTTGAAGTGTGGGTGGTTTCGCAGGATTAACTTCTAGGATTGTCCTGTTTAAAACACCCTTCTGTTGTTTTCAGAGCTTTTTGCATCAGTTATGAAATAGTTGGATTGTCTCATCCGCTTAGGATGTTTCAATGACTCTTTTTTCCAGTATGCCTATGATAATTAATTTACTTATTGATTGCTTATACTTTGTTGAAGCGGTATATTATAGCACAACGAAAACATTGCATGTCACTGTAATAATATTTATTTCATTTTCTATTACATAAGACCAAGAATTATATACAATTTACCTCAACATAAAACAAAAGAATACTTTAAGTTAAACCAACCTAACCTGCATAAATAGTCGAGACTAGGAAATTACAAATTATCACAAAATATCACATTATTACCATAAAATAAAGAAGAGGCGCAATTAACATAATAACTTAGAGTAGAAATAGAATCACATTTTTTTTCCAAAAATTTATCAGGGAAAATCGTTTCACGTAGGTACATCTACACCACCTACAGGAAAATTATTCCATTCCGTTTCAAGAATATATATCTGTGTTAAATATTTCTGGATATTAACCAAAATAAACCTACCCTGTATTATGTACAGCACATCTTTTCGCTCTTCTTTTTTCAATTTAGATAAAGAATTTTATTTATCTAACAGTATATATTCATATTTGATATCTTAGCACTAGTTATTACCATTCACAATTTCTAGTTAATTATACGATCATTATTTAGCTACTTATTTAGTAATTATCATTATAAATAATGTCATGTTCTTTTATTTCTTAATTATTTCTATATCGACAGCCTTTTTCCAATTTTTTTAGCATTTAAAATACATATTTATAATTTACATACATACATATACATATATATTTACTAATTAATTTCTCCGTATAAAAAGCATCATTTTAAAAATTGACTATAAGAGGAACATAATCTAGTATTATTATAATTTTTATTATTATAATTACTACTTTTTATTCATCTTTATTACAAATAAATACACAAATCTCGATTGTCTATCATATTATGGAATTTTAAAATTCTCTTTTAGTGCTAAATCTACATTAAATCTCATATATTTATTTGTATGAAAGAAATAAAATTTTTGGTCTAAAATCTTATTTAAAAACGACATATTAGCATAGGTACATATTTACATTTTTTTACAATATTACATTAAATATCTTTAAGTGCCACATCAATTTTTAACTCAACTATCAACATTTACTCAAATCTAAAAATAAAGCTAATTTCGGCCGGAAACCAAATTATAAAGCTCTCTCGGGATAAACTTAAAATAACCACCTGAAAACGTCGATCAAACTCCACCTCCTGATTTCCAATAACATAGGCCGAAGAACGAAGAAAGGTATAGACTTCCATCCGGATGGAAGATCAACAAGAACTTTAAGGAAAGCGGCGGTGTATGTTTATTAAAACTTTTTGAATTATCTACTCGTGGTGCCTCTCGAAGGACGACGGCAGCAAAAAAATAAGAAGTTTGCCGGCATGATATTGACAGAGCTTCAACATCTAAGATGCGGGGTAGCCAACGTAAACACTCAGTTCGATTAAGTTGTCCGTGAAAAGTTTTTCTGTCTCACCAGCGATGGCAAGTATAATTTCTTTCTTTTTTTTTCGGCGAGTGTATGTGTGTGATGAAACTTCTTCGGAAAAAATGTAATAATATAGAAAAAATAAATTGGGTTGAGTGTTTTTATAGATTTTAGAGAGTTAACTTTAATCTTGTAATAGAATAATTACCTTTGATCGATTTCCAATTACAAAATATGCAAAATTCCTAAACTCAAACGAGGTTTTGAGATTTGATTACACTTCAGTCGGGATAGAGTTTCCGCTACAAGATTATAGGTGAAAAGCTACTGCTAAATACTTAACATGAGACTACTAAGCTGTCCGTGTAGAATGTTTAACGAGGCGAATAAATTTATAATTATAAAATGTTCTAAATCCTGCCAGGATGAAGCGGTATGGTCTATGTATAATTGTGATAAATTTTCAATTAGAACTGACATCAAGTATTAAATATCATCTCACCTTCTTATGTTGAAAACGATCTTTTCAACATATGTAAATTTTGTTAATAATTCATACTTTATTATACAAAATGTTGGAGCACAATTGTCAACACGCACTAAATCTCTTAAAATATTTGTTTTGAGAAAATCTACGTACTTGATGGGTTGGGAAAGGTGAAGCAATCTTGTATGCTATTCTGACAACATTGTTGTCATCCTGCTTACAAATGAAAATACTTTCCTTTTCAGGTTAGGAATATACAATATAAGAACTTGATACTTTTAGCTTACAATTTGCACCTTGGTATGGTTCCACCCCAAATAGTAGGCATTTCTTTCTACTCAAGAAATTTAGAGATTATGTACAGTGATTTCCAAGAATGGTTTGTTTTCGGTTTTTTAAAGTTAGTTTTTGCCGTTTTGCAATCTGAAATCTTGATAACGAAAGATCGTCCTCGTCGTCAAAATCATTATCACTTGGAGTTATGGATGGTTCTTCGGGAACACTAACAGCACAAGCTGTATTAACGAATGTTTCCCAAACTGTTTCCTGTGATACAATTGGGTCAATACCATGCATGAAACGGAACATCCAACGAACACAGCAGAGAAACGAAGCAGTTCCTCCTATGTACAAAACTTTGGTGGATTTACATAGTTCTACTAGAAGAGTATAAAGAGGACGAATTTGGAGAAGAATTTTTGCTTCTTGGCAGAGGTCCTCAAGAAGAACGAATTCTAATTACCATTTAACTTGTGCTGCAACAAAGATCAATTGTAGTAGATTTCGAAGAAGCGTCAATGAATGCTTTACAGCAACACTTTTCTCAATGTCTTTGGCGACAGATTCTACATCATGGTTTACGAAGCAAATATTCAGCAGACTCAACTTTTAGCCTACTACATCTACTCTTGATTTTGTTCTAGAAGGAGATGTAGAGGCAACCTTTGAAGAATTGGTGTTCAGCCAAGTTTTTGCGGAAAATAGAGATGGTAACGGATCAGTTCTTAATTATTTACAGGAATTGCACATAACTTCCAATTGCAGCTTTCGAAAATCTAACAAAAAATGCAAAAAGAAAACTGACAAAATAAATTCACAACTTTTATCCACACGAACACACACAACATATTGGCCTAGTTCAATTGCAGTTGATGATGTGATAAGAGGCTACCCTACACTACCTTTTGCTTTGTAGCAAGTGGATACACCTAGGATTGTAGGCAGATCAAATTTAACCTCCTTTCTTCTAGAAAAATTGAAATTTTGAACGTTATTTCAAAATGTTCTTGACTTATTAAATTACCTGCAAAAATAAATCTATAAAATAAAAGATTTGTTAGAGCAGCATTTTCCGCCAACCCTTCCTCAATTCAACATAGCTAAGGCAAAGCATAAACGAAAGAGAAAAACCTATTCAGCCCTGTCATGTTTCCTTTAGCATACTCGACCTCTCAATTATCGATAATACAATAAATTGCAGATGCTCATAAAATCGTCCCGTTTGCCAACAATTTATCCACTCTCCTAAACACCCAGTACAATTAAATTAATGATTCGTTACCGTTGTATAATTAACATTAGGCAGCTTCCGATTCAACTCATTTCCTCTCGAATTCCATCTGTATACCTTTAAGCGAAGCTTCGACGCCGTAAAGACCATCCTTTTCATGTTTATTTAATAAGATTGCTATCGATCCAGACGGAACAGAGGGAGGGAGAGAGAGTTTTGGTGCTCTCATAGATAAGTACGGTCCGAAACAAACCGGGCGAAATAAATGCCAACGTATTTTTACGGAGATAATTTCTTAACCCTTAATCAGTATCGAGTTCTTCCTCCTCGGGAGCTTTCGTGTTCCGCATCGAATCTAATTCAAATGGAATATCCAAAGTCGCTGAATTGGGTTTTCCCTTTACGCTGGACGGAAGCGATAACGCCCCCGCATTCTATTACAACGAGGAGGATCTCATATTGAAAATTGAGGAAAATACTGTGTCAGGTTCTTTAAATATTGTCTAGTTTGACCGATATAACACTATTATGCATAATTTCCTCCATACAAACAACCTAATTCCGCAAAAATAACCCTAAAATTATACGTAAATCACAACCCTTGATGTGAATAATTTACAATATATAACAGGGTGTATCGGGGTTTCTTGACCTCGTGACCTCAAATCCAGCACTTCTAATACATGCCCACATATATCCACTTACCGAGAGGCTTCAAAACAAAACACCATATTAACCGAAACAGACCCCCTTATAACCTGTTATGCTCTGAAAATGGAGAACTGTGCGAAGCGAGGTGGTGGTAGTGATTAATGACCCGATTCTCGCGTGCTTTCCATATTCGCGTATTTCACTCATAGCGAATCGATAATAATAAATTTTAATCGCCCGTATCTTATTCAGTATATAGGCGAGAGAGGGCAAAGATTAAATTTTAATATTCGTAGAGACAGATATTAATACCACCGTTGTACGAGATCCTGCTGACTGCGCCGCCAAAACGGAATTTCTTAATAAAATTATGCCGTTCGCAGAAGGTTTGAATGGTGCACTGACCTATTTCCCTTAAAACTTAAACTTAGCTAGTTTAAAAGCTCAAACTTTTCACTTACTGTTCTCCCGCGTTCGCGAACTCTTTCGAGGTATCTGAGATCGTAAGTGGGATGCAAGCAGGCGGATTTTTTCCAAGTATTGCTTATCTAGATGTCATAAGCGGATGGGGTAATAACGTCTTAAACTCGCGGTTCATCCTCGATTAAATTTCAACCATCCTCCCTTAAATTGCAGTAATTAGTTTCGAAGGTATAGGTAAGTACTGGTTGGGAACACCATCTTACGACCACTTTTGATAACTGAGAGATCCATTACGTCGTTCTCCAAATTGCTAAGCGGACCGGATAGGGTGAAGCGGAATTAGGGAATTAGATTGCTGCGGTAATAAGATTTATAAATTATTGAATGGAATCGGGATATAAGGTATTTGAAATCGCTTCTAGTAAAGAATCTACGTCGCTATTACTGTGAAACTTGTTCAAAATTTTGTCATAACTAAGCTTGTAATTAGTTTTTATGAAGGTTGGATTTTCGTAGTTTCTGTATCAGTTAAATCCGCTGTTTTTTTTTTAAGAAAAGCACATTTTCTTTATAGAAGGTAAAAAAATAATTTATTCAAAGTATGTGCCCTCACTAACTATACGTTTTTTCCATCTTTCGGGCAATTTGTGGATACCACGTAAAAGAAATTCTATCTCTTTCGAGGCAAAAAATCATCATCCATTTTCGGATGTCTTCGTGAGAATGGCTGCTCAGCGGGCGCATGGCCCATCTACGAAAATAGGTTGAATAAGCGGTATGGGGTAGCACCTCTCATTTAAGTGTTTCCAAAAATTTGCGAACCATTTCTGTCGTGTGCGATGGTGCATTGTCGTTGAGGAAAATCAGCTTTTCGTGTCTTTGATGATAATCTGGCCTTTTTTCCGCAGAGAACTATGCTACTTTATCAGTTGTTGATGGTAGCGGTGGGCATTGACAGTTTCACCAGGTTTCAATAGTACATACTAAATGATACCCTGCTGATGCCCACAACACATAACATCGTCTTCCGTCCGAAATGATTTGGTGTTGAGGAAGATGTTGATGGTTGGCGGGGATTAACCCACAATCTCTTGCGTTTAGGATCCTCAACATATATCTACTTTTCATTACCAGTCACGATACAGAAACGACTTCCTTTTATGCCCTTTTAGTATGTGTTTTGGCGTCCCTCTGCCTATCGTTCAAACCATACGGCACCCATTTTCCAATTTTTTGAAATTTTCCCATGGCTCGTAGACACATGGAAATGGCTGGTTGAGTAACACCCAATCGCCTGGCAAGCATTTTTTGCGGTTGAGTATCATCCTCGTCTAAAAAAGGCTGCAGTTCATCGTCCTCAACCTTCCTGGACCGATTTTCGCGTTTTTTTGTCGCTTAGGTTAGAAATATTGAAGATGAACCGACGAAACTAATATCTAACCGTTGTTTCCGATAAAGCAATGTCACCATAGGCTTCTAAAAGCATTCAATGCGATTCGGCAGCTGACTTCATTAAATTGAAGCTAAAAAGCAGAGTTTCCCGCGTATGCTCTTTCAAGCAAAAAACTAACAATGAGTGATAGATGAGAAAAAAAAATACTTATCTGTAGTAGCCTAATAAGCTCACTAACGCTATCTATGTATGAGCAAACAGCGGATTGAAACTTATACACCTGGTGTATGTACAGGAATAGCTGTCACTGAGCACTCTTCAATTTTCGAGAAGCATTCCTTCCATAACCCATTGAATTTGCTGAAGAGAATACAGTATACAGTGCGACCAAGAGAATCTGACTGGTATAAGAATTAGATTGCCCAATTTTGGGCCACAACCACTTCTAAAGTTTGCACGAGTTTTATTTAATAGATTATGCCATCTATCTTCATTAAAAGATAATACTCAGGGCCAAAGTATTCCAGAGATTCATAGGGAAATTTACAGAATTAAGGATGTGTCTACTAATATAAATCAAAAAATAAATTTTATGGAATGCAAACTCTGGAGGGGGTACGTATCTTACATACGTACCTACTCCTTATTTTTTAGTCTGCAAAGTCTGTCTTTTTTGAGGTTAGGTGATACAAATATCAAGAATATATTTCACCTGTGAATATGACAGCCTGGTGACAGCGTTCATCGTTTTGGGAATAGTTCAACCATAATACAGAGAAACCAAAAGGGTGTGAAATAATTGTGTCACCGATTGTACATACATACATATGTATACACACCTCCGCAGATATATTTCCTTCTTCAAAAAGCCCATCATTAATGCTCGTAAATTCCAAAATTAAATCTAATATAACCAGATTACAGTTACGCTCATGCTTCGGCATGAAAGGGATGATATTACCCCGCCAGTAGTGTTACGTGCGACCATCATCCGTTATAATAAAATCCTAATTATAGCGCGAGTCTGACTTATTGCTTTTATACGGTCGAAGTAAAGTAACTACGTAGAAGCTGTCGCTATCCATCCGGTAATAAACCTTAAGCGTTTGCTCTCGTTTTATGTGAAATACACCAATATGTTTCGTTTATGGTGTTTTTTGGCTGTGAGCATTCGCCCTGTCGATTACTGTGTGTTTGTATGTGTCACAAAATAACGGCCACATAAAACGTGGCGTTTTATTAATTTAAGACAGTAATCGTTCTCATCTATGGGGATAACTTTTTAACAAATTCAGAAATATAATTGCTTAAGGAATGGGATTTAGTATGCATTTTGTTGTTGTCAGATTACCAACCTTTCCTGCAAATTGTACACAGCATTCTCTAACATATCTGGTTGAATTGCACCAATTTCCTCTGTAGTATTATCGTTTAATTCTTGTAACGTTGTTGGTCGTCTTCTAAACACTAAACTTAAATAATCCACTGGGTTAAGATCAGGTGATCTTGGTGGCCATAAATTTGCAAAATGTCTGTCTAACACACGATCTTGCAAAAGTTAATTAACAATTCTTCGACTGGTCAGAAAAATGTGTGGAGGTGTTCCATCCTGCATAAAAATGATGGTTTCAGTTTTGTGGTGCTCGTTTTATAGATATGGAATAACATAATCTCTTAACATTTGCTAAAATCAGCTATAAAACCGCACCAAACTTTGATGGCTTTCTTATCATGAAGACCTTTTTGAACGATTTCTTGTGGATTTTCTGCAGACCAGATTCTAGAGTTTTGAGTATTGACTCCACCATTCAGAGTAATCATCTGTCCAGAAAATACGGGATAACCGATTGGATTCAATTTCCATCTGAGCCATCACTCGCAAAGAAAAATCGCACCTAGCAACCAAATCTGCCTCTTTTAATTCAAACAGAATTTTCAGTTTATACAGATATATTTTTAGAATTTTGCGTAAAATTTTCCAAACCGTGGTAAACGGCACTTTAAATCGCTTGAATATGGCATTTGCACTGCTGATTGCTAGTAGATTACCTCCGGCTATGTCCTGATTTTCATAAAGAAACTCTGCAACTTGGACATAACTAATTCTTAGTCTTCCTAATCTTGATACGTCAGTGACAGGTCCTGCTTTTTTAAATTTTTGTATCAAATTGGTATAATTTCATTTGACAGCACTTCGCTTTCAAACCCATTCTCGTATTATAATAATAATAGATCCTCAGACCGCAGTGCAACATCACCCTCAACTCAAATTCTACAATCAACAATCTAAAACGTCAAGTTATATAATGTTCTGCGAAAAAAAATCCTTTCATGCTCATTTCTATTAAAGCTCAAGCTCGGAACTCATCAATTACATCTCGAATTTAGAATAATATATCGTTTTCCCTCTAATCGATCTTGGAATTCGCGAAAAACTTTTCAGATGTAACGGACCTGTATGGCAGACGATTTGTTACCTTTACTGTGAAGCAGTCAGATATTAGAATCCAAGAAATATGTATGTACGAAGCTATCTAACGTACACTACATACCTCAAATGGGAGCCAACATATTAAATTGCGAGATCGTTTTTGATACCGCGGGTTTGTTCCACTTTGTTAGATGATTAATGACTCGGTGCAGTACAGGAGAACCGGAGTAGTAGTAGATGGATGGGGAAGTTCGCTAAAAACAGACGATCGAAGAAGTTTTACGTTCCCAATAAGTCGCGAGTGCTTTTAAATTAAAACCGAGCAGACGATTCGATGTCAGGCGGAAAGTAGGTCGTCCGGAATAATTTACATATAATTAAGCGAGTGGGTTCTTAAAAAATTACCAAATTAATTCGTTAGTTTGAAATTAATCTAGAAAGGATGATGTTGAATCGATTTGCAATAGCGAAACGCCTGATAAGGTGCAATTAGACTCTCGTGTACTAACTTGTTTAGTCTGTTAATTACGTTAACACTACCCTGTATCCGTCTAACCAAACGCTATGGTGCCGGGTTGTGTTCAAAGTGCTTTAGCAATATTATGTAGGCCAAACGATCCGGTAAATGTACCACAGATACCAGGAAGCATATAGCTTCGAGTTTAATTGACAGTTCCGCGTTTGACAAAAGTAATTAATCAAATGTTGATTAAATTGATCATCATCACTTATAGGTTCTGTTTAATAAAATAATTGATACTTAATAGTCTATGTTTAGTATATTGTGTTGTAAACTGAAATTAAATGGCAAAATTCATTTAATTCATTTAATTTTTTGCCACGTTTTGACACAAAATATTGATGAAAAAGAACCGTTCTGCGGTATAGGAGATCAGATCTCAGCAGATCCTTCTGAGAGAACATTCCTTGGAAACTTCAATAACCAAAGAAGGAGCAAAGACCACGCGAGAACTAAGTAGGAACAAACTACGTGTCCTTGTGGATTTTCTTACAAGGCACTGGGCACTGGCTTCTTGGGGAACACATAACAGGGATAGGTTGGATATCCAACTCATGGCTATCGCAGCAATTTGTCATTTCAGCAAAAGTATCATAGAGCAGGGCTAAATACTCGGCTTGAAATCATCAGAGCTGTTACAATTTATTAAAAAGCCATTTGCTTGGATGAGCATGGGCTGTTTTCACGGGTGTTTGGTTGAGAAATATGCGTACTATTAGGAAAAAGCATGCCAAATCTAATCTCGTGTTCTTCACATGCCGTGACAACTTTAAGAGTGCAATGTTCTCCTCAATCAGTAGCTTCGCTCCAGACTTTCTTCGGTAGTATGGTAGTACGATTTTGAGGAACAAATCTTCAAATTTCTTCAGTTTATTGTAGTGGCAATCACTGGCAAAGCAGGTGGCTTCCACTGGTGCCGAGTGGTGTTGGCTTCTCGATATTTTCAATCTTCAATAATCTTAACTCTCAACATACAAATTGCTAACTTCCATAATAAGGAACCGATTACATAAATGTACGGAAAAAAAGCTAGGAGAGTACCAACAGGGATTTAGGAGGGGTAGATCGACAGTGGAAGCGATGCACACAATAACACAGATCACAGAGAAATGCTACGAACATGACATAGTATTACATATACTCTTCATAGACTTCAAACAAGCCCTCGATACTGTAGTTAGACATCAACTCCTGAAGGATATGGATAGTATGGATGTGCCTGCGAAACTCATCAGACTCACAAAGATTACAATGGAGAACTCCAAAGCCAAAGTTAGTACAAGAGATGGAGACACAGGAAACATCGACATTAAAGTAGGAGTGAGGCAAGGGGACAGCCTGTCAACAACACTTTTCAGCATCGCTGTCGATCAAGTTATTAAGAACGTAGGGCTGGAAAGAGCCATCATGCAGAGTTCAACGCAGATCATAGGGTATGCAGATGATCTAGCGTTAGTAGCAAGAGACAAACGGAGCCTAGAAGAAGCAACATTATGTCTAGAAAGGGAGGCAAAGAACAGAGGTTTAATAATGAATGGACAGAAGACTAAGTATATGACGAGTTCAAGAAAACAAGATCGCGGGGATGATTTGAGGGTTGCAGGATGCAATTTTCAAAAGGTAGAACACTTCAAATATTTAGGAGTGTCTATAAACGGGAAAAATAATAGGGACATGGAAATTGACGAGAGAATTAAAACAGGAAACAGACTATATTGGAAATTCCATAAACTGCTAAAAGCCCAGGAACTTAGCAAAAACACAAAGTTAAAATTATATAGAAGCGCAATAATACCGGCCATAATCTACGCAGCAGAAACAATGTATCTATCGAATAAGGACGAAGAGAAACTAAGAATCCTGGAAAGAAAGATCATAAGAAGAATCTTGGGACCAATAAAAATGCACGGAGAACTTAGGCCACTAATGAACCGTGAAATAAGAAATCTAATGAACGGCGTTAGCATTGTACGATATATATAAGCGCAAAGGTTAAAATGGTTTGGGCACATACTCAGAAAAGAAAATGATTCACCCATCCGAAAAATAATAAATTGGAGACCGATGGAACCTAGACCAAGAGGAAGACCAAGGATCAGATGGCAGGACCAGGTGATAGCAGATCTACAAAAGATGGAAGTTGGAAATTGGAGAGAGAAGATCATGGACAGGAAGGAGTGGAGGAAAATAACAGAAAGTGCAAAAACTCACCACAATCTGTAACATAAAGGATAATGGGGAAGGAACCATGCGGACCGATCCACCGCGTTAAATGGATCAGCAGAGCTCACAAATGAGGGGCACATGCACCGACAGGAGCGACAAGCCTACATATATATATATATATAATACTCTTGGAGCAGTGAGGCTGTAAGTCTCATTTTTGTTAACTTTTACAACATTTTTTCTTGGCACAGCATGCTTTGTGGATGTAGCTTATAAACTAGGCTCTAAATATTATCTTGTTATATAAATTATTCCAACCAGATGGAAACTAACCTGTGCAATGTAAAAATGACAGATGTCACAAGGTGCCACCACACATCAACTGTCAAAATTGGTGGAATTTTTACAATTGATCACACTTCACACGATATGGTGCGAATTTAAACAGAACACTAGATGTCCCTAATTACTCAATCACTCCCATATAACCTCAAACGACGGCACCATTGTCATTCTCAACGACAGTACGGGCTAAGTAGTTCACAATACATAACTCTGGCGTCTATTTGTGTTTCTTTCAAAGAGAAATAGACCTACCTGTATATACACGTCTTGCACTAAAACTGATAATACGTTACAATACCAAGATGTCGGAAGCGGATATATACTTCGCTGTATATGTTAAGTACCTTCATAAACTTGGTCTTTTACAATAGGGTACGCCCAAGGGGGTAGTAAAACAGACTGCAACAACTTTTGCACTACCGTCTATATACATCAGATCTTCGTGGTTTTATATGCGAAAAGACTATAAAATAAAGTATTATCGCTGGTACAACGGGAGTGGAAAGAGATCGCAAATCATCATTATTAAACGGTATAAACTGCGGTAGTTATTTTTGATGATAAACCGCTAAAAATCTAAAAGTTAAAAGCGTTAAAATGAGAAGATGGAAGTAGTACAAAGATAGAAATGAAAGACGAACGAATTTTATAAACAAAATTATATTTATATCAAAATATACATCGAAAAAATTAGAAACGGAAACAACGAAAACATAAATCGATGATGTGAAATAATAATAATAATTAATTAGAAATCGTAACAGATATTATGTACAAAAATAAAATAATAAATATTACGTTTTTGTTTACATACAAGAAATATATACACATGCAATATTTTAGCTAATAAAGAGATCAGTCTGCATGCAGCATTAGAAATGAATTCAGATACAAGATGGAAGTAATGTAGGACAAAATTAAGTTGCACCTGAATTAATTTCGGTTTACCGCACAAAATAGGTTAGGTATATATTTATATGGGGTTATCATAAAAGGAGGGATTTATTTTAAATTATTTATAACTTTTTAACAAATTCAGTTAATAGCAGAAATAAACGATATCTAATTGCTTAAAGATTGGGATTTAGTATGCCCAAAACTGTTAGGCGAATTGCCCAACACGACGTCCATTTTGTTGTTGTAAGATTACCAACATTTCCTCCAAATTATCCACAACAATTTGCTTCGTAATATTATCTTTTAATCCTTGCAGTGTTGTCGGTCGCCTTCTAAACACTAAACTTTTTAAATAATCCAAAGGTCAGTAAACCGTGGGTTAAGATCAGGTGATCTTGGTAGCCATAAATTTGCAAAATGTCTGCCTAACACACGATCTTGTAAAACGTTGGTTAACAATTCTTTGACTGGTCGGAAAATTGTGCGGAGGTGCTCCATCCTGCATAAAAGTGATGTTTTCAATTTTGTGGTGCTCGTTTTCTAGCTGTGGAATAACTTAATCTCTTAACATTTGCTTCTCCATTCTGCAGTTCCTCCTAGAAACACGGACCAATGTTAAAATCAGCTGTAAATCCGCACCAAACTTTGGTGACTTTCTTATCATGAAGAAGGTCTTCATTTTCTTCTTGAACGATTTCTTGTGGATATTCTGCGGACCAGATTCTACAGTTTTGAGTATTGATCATTCATTAACATGTGCCCCATCTGTCCAGAAAATACGGGATCGCCATTCGGGTTCAATTTCCATCTGAGCTATTACTCGCAAAGAACAATGGCACTTAGTAGTCAAATCCGCCTTCTTTAATTCAAACAAAATTTTCAGTTTATATGGATAGATTTTTCGAATTTTGCGTAAAATTTTCCAAAGCATGGTATATGGTACATGGGATATCGCATTTGCACTTAGGCATTACTAATTCTTGGTCTTCCTGATCTTCGTAGGCCAGTTGCATACCGTGTTCTTTCAAATTTAGGTATCAAATTGCGATAGATTTCCCATAGATACAGTAAAACCCCATTCTTTAACCAATTAGATTTTGTTTACTTTTTGTTATTAACTCAATTAATTAAAAAGTTATAATAATTCGATATAGGTACATATATATCCTTTACTTTATGATAACCTTGGACAATAACTTATCGCTTTCAAAATTCAGACTAAATATTAAACAAAACATTTCTCGCGGGAAATTTAAAAAGTAATACGACTGCAAAGCGAGAGGAACTTTTAAACAACACTAATTTTTACAAGCTCGTTTTCAAATTGTATATAAAATTAGTGCTCCCGGCAAACTGCCTATATTAATTTCTATTTCTTTTTTTACCAAAAAAAAAAACAATCTCATTATAATTTTCTTTACCTTCAAAATTTTTAATTCCGTTTACGTCCTTCGTCATCATTATACAGCAGAAGTTATTTTAAAGGTTAACAAAACCAAGATGTGGACGTAATGTAATGTAATGTAAAGCTTTGTTATTTTTTCCCCTCAGAGCTTGTTATAACCTCATTTATGAACCCTTTTGACTGAGACGAACAAACAAGGTTTTAATAAATTATTTATGATTTAATATTCAAGAGGAGAGATGCAATGTTTTTGTAAACGTTAAATTATTCCACTGACGTATATGGCAGGATTAAGGCATCTATACCCCGATTTACACTCTCCTACATCAATCAATCAAAGATAATAATTCTTCTCAATTAAAAAAAAAGAAAAATTAGGCCGCTATATCAAGAAGCATCAGTTTTTCTTTTTAGAAATCTTTGGCGCAATTTAGACTAGAAAATGATAAAAATCTACTCGTACTCCCACGAATCTCTCACCTAAATCTGAATCTACTTAAACGTAATATTCTATCAATAAAAATGTTTTTATTTCTTGTTAAATCTTTACTCTATTCGCGATCATAGAAAAGATTCATGCGCAGTATTAATCTCAGCTACTTTAGTTTCTTCACCGCCAGCTTCGATGTACTCGACGCCCTCCTCGTAATCGACGTGGCATCTGGTCGAGACGTGGTGATCCGGATCACCGTACTGGCTGTGATAGAATTCCTCGCGCATCATGTGATTCAAACTGCTACAACGGAAGAACAGTATCTCCTGGAACGGTTTCCTAAAGTCCCTGTTCAACGTCGCGTATATCACCGGATTCAACAGGCTATTCGCGTAACCTAACCACAGAAATACACTGGAAAGCGTTCGCATCTCCTCGATGGAATCGTCACTCAAGAACGGCCGCACTAACGCCAACACGAAGAATGGAAACCAGCAGATGGTGAACGCGCTCATGATGATGCCCAACGTCGTGCTCGCCTTACGCTCCTTCGCTAATTGGAAACGTAATTTTTTCTGGTTGTTGTTGGCCCCCGGCGACGTCCTCATCGACGCTAGCAAGCTGGATTTCTGTTGCTTCTGCTTGTTGGGTTGTTTCGTCGGTTGCGGCGGGGGCTTCGTTGCGCTCAACATAGGACATTGGGATTCGTTACTGCGACGCGTCGAGAAACATCGACCTAGTGTGGTTTTATCCAAACTGCACTGTAACAAAAAGTACACGAAATTAGACACGAACTGTACGTGAAAATCTTAAGCACTAAAATACAGGAACGCAATCTAGGATACACACACATATACACCCACAGGAACAGTTATCGCTATCGACTGCTTGATGAGGTCGATTGATTTTAGTTCACATTTTTCCCGCCTCATTTAGTATTCGAACGCCCGACGCCGCGAATTACCAGAAATGACGTTTAATTTCCCGTTCGTTCGGGAACGCAGTAACGGGGTTCGTCGTTCACGACGTCATTTTGCGAATTTCACCCCGCTTGTATGCAGACGCCGAGTGCTTTCGGTGTGCGGCGGAGGATGGAGAAAATAAAATTTGCGCGGTTAACGAGCTACTTCTTGGAATAGATCCTCCTTGCCAGTACTCGAAAGATCGTAATCGGGTCGACTACAGTCGTTCAGAACGTTTGATCTTTCTCGTTTCTTTTTTTTTCTTCCTGTGGTCGTTTGAGAGGGAACTGCTTTATTTTTTGTATGGAAGTAATTGCGGTACTCGGTATTTGGTAAATGTCAATTATGAGATGATGCTATAGATATGTGTTCGAGGACCTGTATACTATGCTTGAATGGAGATAGATTTGTATACGATACAATGTCATAAAGGGAAAGGCTTCGGAGGCACTGTGGTTAGATTCGTAGTCGTTTTATCAGAATCTAATCCAAACTTTTTAATTGGGAATTGTACATAAACTGTTCCGAGAGAGTCTGTCAAGCTAAATGAAAGCAAATGAAAAGAATTACAACTAACAGCATGTATGCTTTCTGTATAGGTCACTACACAATATAAAAAATCTTTTATTTATGATTTCTTTTGTGGTCACTGCCTCTGATAAAAACGGGGGAAGAGGATGGCTATAAATTCTGATAAAACGTCTGTAAACCTACCATTTCTGGACGTTTTTATCATGGGAGAAGCAAGAATGGCAGCGTATAGATTTTGAAATACTAACAACTATCTATTGATCGGGCCACACCAGTATGGAAGCAGTAAGTAGAAGATAGAAAGTTTTCATGAATTGAAATGAGCAGAGAAATAGTGAAAGAAGAAAACTTAGAACCCAAAACTGGACTACACAAATGGATCAAGAACAGGTACTAATTCCGGCATTGCTATCTATGAAGATAATCAAGGTTACCAAGCATGTGAACCGCTTGGGCGCTAGATCACAATATTTCAAACAGTAACATATGCTACAAAATCTGTGAGTTGAAGAGGTTGCGTCCCCAAACTAATATAGGACGGGCTCTAACTGTTCTGGTCAGGCATAAGAAGGTCAACTTTACGTGGGTGCTATTTCCCAGGGGTGTAGCAGGCAATGGAACTGCAGACCAGCTAGCGAAGGAAGGTTCCTAAATGAAATTTACTGGACCGGAGCCAGGTTGAGGTGATGCAATTATATCCGGACAAAGGCTCAGCAAATGGATGCTGGAACCAAGCAAGCGGACAGGATTGAATAGGATTCAACATAGAACACTAACGTGTCTATTAACAGGATATGTTTGTCGAAGAACACAAGAACGCAATGCAAAGATTATTGGAATTAACGTTGGGCAAAGATTTACCGAACAAGCTCTTAAACCTAATCAAGGGTTCTAACTTGTTTGAGTAAAATGAAATCAAGGTAGGAATAATACAGGTTTAGTAGGTGGCTGTGTTAGGGATGATGAGAGTTTGAAAGACTATTAGTACTTCCAACCATCTGAGCATTCCAAATTAATCATATCCCTCAGAGACATCAATGGTTTTAAGATGTTAATCAAGAAACTTCAATGATCAGTTACGCGAGTAACTTCCACAATTATTTATTTCAAATTCAGGAAATCAGCAAAACCCAAAACCTTGTTACCATGGCAACATAATAATAATAAACTAATTTTGCAAATTAATTAATTTAATCGAAACGAAACTTCGACCAACAACATCAACTACCCCACCTAAATAAATAACTCCCATCCTTCTACCCCTAACGTTACGTGCATCGTCTCATCCTTCACACAGAATCGACCGAAGTTGAGAGAGACAATTAACGGTGAACCGCATAAAGCACGGCGGCAGCTCCGAATGAGGTTTAATTTTTAGTTGTTTGCGTTCCGCTTGTTTCAATTAGCGCGGCAAAAACAGACGGCTAATTGAATCCCGCCATTATGTTCATCCGAATCGAGCTAGCAACTGCTGGGTAAATGTAGCAGTCTACAGTTTTGTACTGCTCCTGGTAAGTCCGTCAACTTATCTTGGCGCTCATAATTCCCTTTTCCAGAACGTATGTACGCTGGCGAACGGGAACGATGTCACCTTGTATCAAACTAATTTACTTCAATTATATCTGGATGTAAGTAAAGAGGAAAGGCAACAATTTTACTTGTTACTGTACGATGAGAAACGCGGAGATGTTAGAGGAAAATTGCGATCTTTATATACGAGTGTACTTCTCCATACACACATAGTTTGCCCCGTAAACTTTACGTGCGCTCCACTAATTGAAGACTCGAAGATGTATATATGTGTATACTTATTTTAGACGCAGGAAAACATGATGAAATTGATTACATTGTATCCGTGTGACGTTAAGCTGAATTGCCACATAGCTAACCTCTTTGTGATATAAATTTTCGGTTCTTAATTCTGAATAAATATAAATCTAACACGTTTTTATGAATAGAATACAACACCCCCTGTATAAATCGTCCAGTTAGAAGGAGATAAACGATGACAAAGAGATGGGATTATGTTTTAATAAACAAGATAATAAATATTTTGTATTTTCGTGAGGAGTTCCTTTGTTGGAGAACCTCCTACGCAAATTCCAAACCCATCCTTATCCACACTATACAACGTTAAAATTTAAATTCAATTTATGTTTCATCCCGTCCTGACGGGTTTTCGCTTGGCGCAACTTCGCCGTTATAATAAACGATAACCGCTACTACGTCGGATGCTTTTTCCGCAGGCGAAAGCAAGCTTCCGTGGTTTTTGCGTTTGTTTGCTGAGGTTATCGTATCGAATTTGATGCAATATTATATCATTGCCATTATTCCACTACATACACCTTTATATTTAATTATTAAATCCACTCATCCGGATTTAATAAAAAATTCAATTCGCGCGGAGGATCCATCGATTTCTAATACCATTAACATTTTTTACGGTACTCCCCGGCATTAAATCAAATTCTAGCGCTCTTATTCGTTACGCAAAAGGGAGCCGAGAATCGATGTTAAAAGCATGGCCTACTAAATCAGGTGAAAATAAATTACGAATTCGTTTGTAGTTATGGAGCGAATCTACATTTGCAGCTCAACTTCTGTCCCTTCGGAACAAAGAGAGAGAGAGAGAGAGAGAGAGAGAGCGAGGCCATCGTGCAACTTTTGCAAATGCGTATAACTCAATTAACATTTAAATCTTACCGGACGCCTTTTATACTTTTTCTTTCTCTCACTCTCTTTATTCCAGCGTCCTTTAATTCTTTTTTTCCCTAGCCGAGTAATACTTCCTACTTTCTACTTCCTTTCGCGGGATTTACTTTCCTCGTTTTATCCGACTCACTTCATCATCTCCAACTTGCCGGTAAAGGAGTGTAATAAATTGGAAATTTTAATGAATAGAGAACCTTTTGTTTCAGATTCGCTGTTTCAAAAGATGTCATGTTCTCTATGATTCAACAAACTGCAAATCGTTTGGGAAGTTTCCAACTATGTAGATGCCTCCTAAAATACGTTGTGGTCGAATAAAATATTTCTATCTTGATAAAAGAATAATAATTTCCTAGCGAATGTTTAATTGACGGTTGATTAACATTTAAGCCATCTATTGTCAATAGTTTTTGTGTAACAGAATTTCGTGCAGTGTTAAAGCACTTCTGCATGGTTGAGAAAACAGTCAGAGAAATTTGTGACAAACCACGCAATGGACGCCCAAAAACCGCTACCAACGATGAAATTGTCGGCAAAATTCATTCGTGTTAGCCCCATCGAAGCACAGACGAAATCGGGTAATCCAAGCAATTTCTTCTGGCATTTTGTTACCGTGAATGTGACTTGCATTCGCCACTACATACCGGAATCCAGAGAAGCATCTGACTTCTCCAGGCGAATCTGCTCCAAAGAAAACAAAGACCGTTCCGTCGGCCAGATAAGTCATGGCGATCACTTTTCGGGATTCCCAAGATGTGATCTCCATCAACTATCTATAGAACGAAAGGACAATCACGGAGCAATACTACAACGATTTATTGACTCGATTCGATGCAATATTGAAGGAGAAACGGCCTCGTTTTCTGCGGAAAAGATTGCTTTTCCATCACGACAAACACTAGCTCATTCATTCCGCATCGTCGTGTCAGAATTGAATGAGTTGCGCTAAGATTTAGTCTCTCATCCTCCAAATTAGCCGGGCTTAGCAGGAAAGAGATTTGCCTCAAATTAGCAGGTCATTACCGCTAAAAATGACTACTTGAAGACCTTTGCGGCTTGAGGAGACTCCAGCCCCGCTTGCAAGATGTAGTGATCCTCGAGAAGACTACATCGTAAAATAAAAAGCCACACCAATACCGTGTTTTTTCTTGTTGATTAGCAGGAACAGCATTAACATAAAGTGCTTCTTCATCAGGTAACGCACCTGTCCACAAGTCTGCGATTGCAATGGCCAAAATTCATGAATTCTCACTATATGTTTACCAAAATGAATCTAAGTTATAAGTCATGCTGTGGTGACTTTAGCTTTGGCACACATTCTTGTGTGTCCCAAAATAGACCTATCTACCCTTCTATTCATGATCTTACTGAAACATAATAGATGGACTATTATTATTATTATTATTATTAGCAGGGCATATATTCGACTATCTCTCGACATCCAATTTCCATGTTTGCATTCAACCTCGATACGTCATTAGTACACGTAGGAGTAATTTAGGACCTACGATATACCATCGGTAAACAATAGCGTTTCCTACCGATAGAGAAGGGGGCTAACAATGATAGCCGCCTCTAGAAACGGTCCAGCAATTCAAACGGAGACCGCATCGGTAGATAATGAATGAAACGTATTCGACGCAATTATGGCGGGATGGAACGTGGAAGAATTCGAATTATGCACCATTAGCGTTTCGCGTGGAATCAATAGGCAATGTTCGGAAGGCGGAAACCCACCATTCGATCCTCTGTGTATATAAAGGACGCTCGGAATAGTGTGAGAATCACAGAATTGAATTTAATTTATGAGTCGTAACGTATAGAACATAAGAAAAAGTTTTGACAAGAAATGTTATTATCAGAAATGGTTTAGTTACGATGGTAACATATTAGATTTGTTTAAAATAATTTTACAAGATATCATACAAGATTGAAATACGAAAGTCTATATATTTAGTTGGAAGTAGAGTTTTAAAAGCGAAATTGTTAACATTTTTCGAGACCAAGATATTGGACTGTCAACCATTTACCGAACAATAAAGGAATGTAAAGAAAGTTCGACATGCATTGATTTATCGAAAAGTTGGAAAGTCCACGCCCACTTTAGGCCATAGATTTGGAAGTGCGCATAGGACTGTTGGCAAAATTGTGACTAAAAACGGATTAGAATATCGAAAAAGGAGGAAGTGTCCCAAATACACCGCAACCTACCTAGAGAGAATCCCCAGATGCTGCCAATCATTAAGGTGTCATCATCGTCATCATTTTATTGGCAATCGAGTTATTTTTTGATGGTTTTGACACGTCCCATATTGGAAATTGTCTTAGCAACGTAAAATTTAAACCAAAAGTGAAATTTTCCGACCAAATTATGGTCTGATGTGCTATTTCTGAAGCAGGAATTTGAAGACCTTACGTTGGGAAAGGTAAAGGTGAAGCTGTGGATGCAAACATCTATCTAAATTGATAAATTTGATTAATACTCATCATCCAAATGATGATGTAATCTTGTGGCCCGATCTGGCTTCATGCCATTAAGCTAGTATTATTGAGTGCAAAACTTTATGACAACAATTGGTAAGCCCAATTACGGGCCAGAATATTCCAGAAAATTCGAGAAGTGAATATAAACGTCGTCCAGAGAATGATAGGGGAATTTTACCAACATTGCTTATATGTTTTAATAAGAATTTTCGCTACGAATCGATTTTTGTAGCATTAATGATGTTTCGAAAAATGTCATGACTTCATCTCTCGCTATGTTATCTCAATTCAATCATTCCAAAAAAGAAAAACTAAAAAAAGAATGTTGAAAATAAAATGAAAATCACATCATTCCTTGTCCGAGCGTTCTTCACGTTTGATCGTACATACAAAATAAAACCGACACAAATCGAATTACTTTCGAATCGAAATGACATTCTTCCGTAAAATGACTGCAGCGAAGTCCTCTCGTTTTCAATTTTCTCCTGTATTTAATGAGTTTGTCCGCTGTAGCTTCGCGTGTATACACGTCGTCGTTCATTTTATATTTGCGAATAACCGAATTTTTCGATTCGTGATGGGGGAAATGTGCGAGTGCCGTTTTACAATTTACCGGACGGTTACCGCGACATCGAAAATTAAAATCGTTTTCGATAACTGAACCGTGACGACGAACGTTGCGAACTAACCGCATCCACGGTTGCCTCTAGATTTGCCACTAGTTGGATTAGGTTCTGTTTGCTTTTTTGTTTTCATCTGAGTGCAGTTTGAGTTCGAATTATGAAACGTGAGCAACAAACGTGATTTGCCGAAGGAACATAATTGGGAAAGCGTTTGCTCTAGCTCGCTGAAAATGCTATTTACATTTAGGTACTTTGCATGTGTAGCTATGTAGTTATTTTTTTGCTAATATGAAGGAATTTTAATAAAAACTTGGGATTAAATTTTTGATTTTGAAAATCTAGCGGATTTAAAGGCTGGCTTTGAAAAAAAGTTATCCGACCAACACCTTAGTGCGTTTTGAGGTGAAAGCAACTTATTCGCTTATGGTAGCTGGCTAGAAACTTTAACCAAAATTAGCTATCCACCATTTAAGTTAGCAGCTCTATAGAAAAAAAAAGCTAGTTTGGAGTTAATTCTGAATGGTCCTCAAGCCGCTTGAAACCAGCCCTCGTACGAATTAAATTACTTTTGAAACTAGCTTCAATCTAACTCAACTAGCTCAGGTGTTGGTCATGTATTATCGAGGAGTTGATTCTGTCACTTAACCAGGTTTGAAAACAGTATAGCAGAGTTTGTACTAGTTATGACAGCAGCTTATCTAATTGCGGCAACAATTTAGCTACTTTCAAAATTAGGTCAGTTGTCATTCTTGACTAGGATAGTTGAACAAGAATGAAGCTTTGTCAGTTTTAAAAACGGCTTAGGTGGTTTAACCCGGCTGTGGCTTATCCTGTTCTGAATGAAGGCTTAGATGGATTTGAAAGCAGCCTACTTGCGCAGAAACGAATTACAATGTTTTTAATTAAATTAATCTACATTATAATTAAGATTATTATTAAACAAGTTACATCTACAACAATATGAAAATATATATATATACAGAAAAAATAAAGCGAGAAAACATCTAACACCAAAAAAATACGTGTTCAACAAGTTTCGGTAAGCAGCAAAAGCCGGTTTTCCCCCATTTCGTACGGCCGGCGCAACCTCCTAACGTTAGAGAGGGGATCCACGAAATCATCTCGGAGTGAAATTTAATTTTCCGAGAAAGAAGACGGCTCGTCCTGAAGGGTACCTTCTTTGCTCACGCTAAAAAGGATTTATTAAATGATATACACTCTTCACATAAAGAAGTCGTTAGGCCGAATAAAAAGTTAATCTTTCTCGAAGTACGAATCGCGTTAATATTAAATGGAAACGATGTTTTTAATTTTATTTCCTCCTCTTGTACTAGGATTTATTTTAAAAGTTGTAAACGATTACTAAATACGAAAAAATGTGTGAATCTATTTTTTTGTATTAAATACTGGTTATACAAGGTTAGCAATCTAATACTACGATATTCATTTTCTTTTTTCTTGTGGTCGATTGGATGTATCTGCTAGATATACACACATAAGGCTTTTATACAATAGTGTTGGGGAAAAATTACTTCCTTTGTGAGTAGGTACAATACAGGATTAGCGGATGTTATTTCTCCTTTTCAAGCCTGAACGTAATAATGCTGTTACAAATACTTCAAAGGAACGTTTCATTTCAGTTAGTATCCTTTTACTTTGTATGTATTAATCTAGAGCTGTTCTAAGAAATATTAACGTGATGAATATTTATATACAGGGTGTAAATGCTCTATAATAATTTGATTTCAAATTGTTGGTACTACGATAACTTTAAGTTGCATATATTTTTGTCAAATTACCTCGAAGTTAGTAACAGTCATGAAAACCAACGCCCA
Source organism: Popillia japonica (assembly GCA_004785975.1). NCBI lineage: Eukaryota > Metazoa > Arthropoda > Insecta > Coleoptera > Scarabaeidae > Popillia > Popillia japonica. The sequence continues at coordinate 1,084 of SMLS01065729.1, read as the reverse complement.
TGAATTTCTGGAATAGACAAACTTTGTTGATCCAGCAGTATTCGATTATGGAGGACATTATGCAAAAATCGAAGACATCTTTGACAAAAGTACCGAAAGATGAGCATAAGTGGTGTTTCAAGGATTGAATCAAGTGCTGGCGTAAGTGGAAGACGACCATAAAAATTGTTATTTGCAAACTTTTTGTTTGGATCTAATGGAGCCCACAAAAAAAAGAATTAACGAACGCATGAAGATAACAGCCACATTAAAGAATGACTTTCTTTAAATAACAATATATATATTTATTCTTATGACCTTTTATGTACTTATCTTATTTTCCTGATACTTTTTTCCATTTTTTATTTAGTATAGATAAAAAATAAATATAAATAAAAAATTATACAAATTTATCAAAAAAATAAGTTCATGTTGGCTGCAAAACTTTGCTTAAATTCTATCTATTTTCAATACAAGATATGCAAGCAAATTTTTGGAACTGCAATGGGTTCTTTCCTGCTGTAATAACAAATTTAGTACTGGAGGATATTGAGCAAGATTCTTTAAAATTGAACATGTTATACACATTTTTAACTCCCCTCATGATTCAGATTAAAATTTACGGTTGAAGAAGAAAATCAAAATTCTATAAATTTTTTAAATGTTAAAATAATACATAATAACACGAACAAAAAAAACAAATTGGTACATAAAAGACACTAGTAGCAACATACACTTAAATTATTTTTCAAACACTTTGGTAAAATTAAAAAAGCGTAATTAATAATTTAATTTATTAGGCTGTTATAGTAGCACATCCTGATTTTAGAAAAGAGAATTTAAGCAAAGTTAGAACAATTTTAGATAAAAATAGTTATCCAAAAGAATTTTACGAAAAATTAATTCAAAAACTAATACATAAAATATACAACACAGGCACAAAACAAGTAGTAAAACATATCACGCAATTCCATACATCAACGACTTAAGTGACAGAATTAAACAGGAATTTAAAAAATCAGATATAAACATTACATTTACACCAAACGATAATAGACAGTTATTTACAAATTTAAAAACTAAGATTAAAAACGATAATCAAAGT
>SMLS01065727.1:0-48760 GCA_004785975.1 Popillia japonica | reverse complement strand
AAAAAAAAAACCGTTATTAACACATTTTTATTCAAATTTACGACATTTTTATATGTTTATTTCTTACTCATATCGACCTACACTGAACAACAAAAACTTAAATCACCTAAATTTGTATTCAAAAATCAGAATTTTTTAAATAAATCTTGACATTTTGAAAATGTTAAACCAGCATTACATATCGAGAATTATGCAAGTTCTGAACGAACTAATGCACTAACGTGGGTGTAATTATTGGTACGAATTCATCTAAAAAATAATAACAATCACTCAACAGACTAGCTTATATAAATAACTAATATCATAAATACAGAAACTAAAAATATAAAAATATATAAAATTAAAATATTGGTATCTGCTGTTGAATCTTCGGTCTCTGCCCGACGATAGGAGGACTCCCACCGTATCCTATAGATCCTGATCCTAAAGCGAAATTACCGTTACTCAATCTCGTGATGCCTAACGAGCCCGATCCTAACGAAATGGGCGCTTGTTGTATCGGATTCGGATTGACTTGTTGATACGGGGGGTACGCTGGTGTATACCGGGAAACCGGCACAACTGCTGTCGGATAAGATACTGCTATTGGCGACGAAGTTAATCTGGTACTTAAAGGTGCTGATGATAGTACCGGTTGTGGTGAGAATTTTATATTATTCAATCCAGATGAGGATCCGTACGCGCCTAAACCGACTAAATTCGCTTTGTAACCGTTGTCGCTTGCTGAGACTCCTCTGTAGCTGTTTAAGAAGGAAATATCGCCCGGATTAGAATATTTCTGATTCGCATAAGATGGCAAATTTTGTTCGCCAGCCTGATATGACAATTCGGGTTGCGTCAATTGCGAGAATAAATTTTGATTGCCGACATCGTAATCTTTTAGGTATTGGCCGCTGTTGTCGAAGAAAGTTTCTATCGGTGGTGAATTTATGAGGAAGTTGTACGATTGTCCGGATGCTTTCAATCCTGATAATGCATCGCCTATTCCGGATTCGCTGTAGGAATTTAAGTTTCCGTACGTTCCAATGCCGGTGTTGTCGATTCCACGTTTTGCGGAAAATCTTGATATCGAATAGGTGTTGGCTACGACGGCCAGGAGCGTTAAAACCTGCAACTAATTGAGTAATTATTAGCATATGTGTATATGTATGTACATGCATAGATGTACTGGTTAGTTCAAAATAACTTATAATAATTTTTCGAAGAAAATTGTAGCTCATTTTGAGAAGCTAATAATTCACATAAAGTACCACTCGCTGTTGAGGTACAATTAACAGCGCAACATTGCATAGGGCGAGATAAAGATAAACTTCAAGTGCACACTAAAGAGCTGGAACGACAGTTTTGACAAGCAGTGGGGTTGAGGAAGTTGCTACCACAAGACAATCAAACTGTCCATGCATATTATGTGATCGCCTCCAAAAATGAGGTACAATGTGATAGAGTACGTAAATAAACATTTTTCTGTCAACTGCCAAAGAAGCAGTTGAAGAAACAAATTCTTCTGCGTCACTGAAGACAGCCAAAGATTTCTTAAGAAGAGCAAGTCTTCGAAACAGATTGCCAACAATAAAAACATAATGAATAAGTGATAAAACAAGAAGTCAGTTTATCAACCAATACTATATGTGGAGGGCCAATAGTATATCCTCCACATAAATCATCGTAATTGTTGATTGAATTGCTGATTGTCTGTACGATACACCGCATATATCTATTATGAATCTCTCGTTGGTCTTGCAACAAAAAATTTGCTTCGTCAATCAAAGATTTTCAGCATTTTGGCTGACTAACCACTAACTGGCCACCACTGGCAAAAACGTACTCGGTGAGGGTACTCGTCTACCTGACTAAAAAGAATACAACCCAACCACTTTTCTATCCAAAATTCCGCACCAAACGTTTGTGAATATTGGTTTTTACACTCCATTCTGAAATGTGGATTCTCTTGAGACCACCACCGACAGTTGTGCACACATTGAAGGTGGACTGCATATTTATGCTGAAATATTTATGAAAGAAAGCTGGGTTGTTACAATTTTGAAACAAGTCCAAAAAGAATTTTTGTTCAAATTACTGCAGACAGACGCTGTTTGATAAAGTCTACGTGAGCAATTTATGTATCGTTATCACATCCAATGTTTAGAATCTCACAATTTGCAAACACCAGGAAAGATTTAGATTCTATAATTTTTTTCTATGACAAGCTTCTAGGAGAATCCTGCCAACATAATTGAATCCAGAGATCAACTGTGTTTTAGTGTAAACATCTGGGTAGGTATTCCAAGGAATATGTTTCTAGGATCGGTACCATTAATGAAATCTGCTAAAAAGATTTCTGCTGCGTTTTGCAATTATGGTTCAGCAACATCTGAACAACATTTCCTGGGAGATGCTGCATTTTAGACTTTTATTTGTAGGGTTGCCAGATAATAAGACAACATCCTGCCAAAGGGTGATGAGGTTAAGAAATGTTCTCAAAGAATTTCTCTCTAGGAATCACTTTCTGGAATAAGGTTTAGCACAGAAAATAACTTCAGATTGTTCCAGAATCTTGGCAGTTTTGCATCTGATTGGAGAAATAAAGAGCAGATATAAATGGTTAGCGCAAGGAATTTGAGGTGTGGTTGGAAGAGTCGAAAAACTTCAATTCTTTCTTTGATTATTGATATAGCCTTTATAAAAAGGTAGATTTTGGACGGACATTGGCACGAAATATTTTTATTGGTCGATTACAATCGTGAAGTTAACTAAGAAAATTCCAAACAATTGGATCAAATATACGAGTTGGTGGAGCTGCAGCATTGTCTTATTGAAGAAATCAATCATTTGGTATTAACAGTTTTGCAAAATTCCCCAAAAGGTTGCACAACACTCAAATCTAGTAAATGCTATCTTCCTCGTGGCCAGTGAAGTTGATATTCAAACATATAAAAAGCATGGAACACGGAGGTGAACTAGTGTGGTTGAATTTAAAAAAATATATTTCACTAGCAAGAAGTAGTAAGAGTTGAAGGTAATTTATGAATTTAGTTTAAATTGCATTTTTAAATAAACAACTTTCTGTGGAAGTGTGCTTTATTCCCAGTTGTATTAATTAATAGTGACATTACTATGCAGTGCACTGACATTTCTAAACGGTAAAGCATCGGTAACGAAAATGTCATTTTTTTAATTACCACCATAATGATTAAATTCCGCGACGGTTACTGCATCTTACCTTAATAGTTAATTTATGTTGTTGTCTAAACACAAAACAAAAAAACCGCATCTATTATAAATTGGGTTTTTTGCAATTTGAAATTTAGTACTCGTCAAAAGATGTTTCAAGGTTAGATTTTTTATTAAAAAGTAAATTTTGCTGTTACTATAATATCGGGATCTATAGTGCCATGTCATTTTGCAGTTCCTCTATAAATACTTATTTAGCTACTGTAATAGTTGGGAATTACCCAGAATTTTATTTTTGAACATAATATAATGGCATATTATTTTGTAAATATCACACTTCTTAGATAAGTAGTGGACTTACCTGTGATATAAACGTATAAATACGAGCAAAATTTGTATAGTTGCACAGTGCTAGACAAACATTGTATCAAGTTAGGAATTGCTTGTGGGATCGGAGCAATAGCCAAGAAATTGGGACGATCCCATTACCTCATCAATAATTTTATAAGTTTAAGTAATTCCTACGGGAAATATCGTCCTAAAGGAACTAATCAAAAACTTAGGCGAAGATAGCACTCATCGATATTTCGGTTAGCCTCTTCTGGTAATGTAATCGCACAAGAAATCAGTGATTCAAATTTGCCACTAACTAAGACAAGTGTACAACAAATTTTATCCTGTCGTAAACGCTTTAAATGGCAGAAAAAGGTCTCAAAACCAACCTTAAAAATGATTCACAAACAAGCAAGGCTGACATTTTCACCAAATCATATGAGCTAAGATGAACGGAAAGGAAGAACGTGATATTTTCCGACGAAAAGAAATTTAATTTGGACAGACTTGATGGCTTTAAATACTATTGGTACGATTTGCGTAAGAACACTGAAGCTGCCATAAGTAGACATTTTTGTGGCGGTAGTACAATGGTTTGGGCGGCTTTTACCAATAACAATAAAACTCCTTTATGTTATATTTCCATACGAATGAATTCTGAGTCCTATATAGAACTTCTAGAAACGGTTCTAATAGATTTTGGTGAACAAATGCCGTTGCAAAACTGGATATTTCAGCAAGACAACACAGCTATCCATTCTTCCAGACGATCCAAGGAGTAGTTTCAACAAAAAGAAATCAAATTAATGGAATGGTCTTCTCGCTCACCCGACTTGAACCCAATTGAAAATCTTTGGGGACTATTGGCTAGGGAGATATATGCCAATAATCACCAACACGAAAACATTAAAGAACTGAAATCTCCGATAACGAGATGTTGGAATGAGATTCCTGCTTCAACATTGACGAAGTTGATAGACAGTATGAAGGACTGAATTTTTAAAATTGTTTTGAATAAAGGATCCAACACTCATTACTAAGTTTATAAAAAATTAAAAAATTATAATGTCTTTATTTTGTTTAACTATTTTTCTGTACCTAAGTGGACCTATAGGAATTTCGGTGTTATTATTATTATAAATACTTTCTGTAAAAACTGTAATATATTTTTTCATTGCTATTTTCACTTGTGTTAATCTTTCTTTGCAATGAAGCTTTACCTTTAAATACATAGTTTGCCAGATATTTTAAGAAAAACATTATATTTTATTCAATAGTTCATGTGGAACTATAGGAATTTCGCTGACAATGAGTGTATGTTACATCTGTATAGGCCTGTTCGTTTGAATTGCTAACTTTGGTAACTTTTGTCAAAAATAGCAAGTGTAGCAGATTAGAAACAGCAAATAGATCAGTTTCAGCGGATAAATCTGATTTCAATCGACTGCTAAAGTAGCGAGCCTACCGAACAGAACATTCACCTAAACAACACAATAACCTAAAAAACCAATCAAAAACTTGTATTACACCCTTGCGTGTGCGTATAACACGTGAGCGTTATGATCTGCTATTATTGCTCGACACTTGGAGCTTGAGCAAGTATAGCTTGCTACTTCTGATATACAGCAATTTGCTGAATGCAAACGAACGAGTGTCGAAAACACCTGTCAGCAGCTACATTTCAAACGAACATACGGATATTGACAAAAGTGATATTGAGCAGTTCCAGCAACGCAAACGAACAGGCCTTATAAGTGAATACTTTTTATTGCTAACTATATACACACACATACACATGTGCATTTCTTCAGATACAATTCCATCAAGGAATTAGGTTAATAAAATTAACAAATGCGTTTTGAAAGTTAATGAGAGATTGTAAGGTTTCAATAAATATTCTCCGAAAAAAATATGTGTGTAAAAAGGAAATCATTTTAATCGTTAATGGTGACTAAGCACATTATTTTAGAATCTCTTAAATGCGAGTGCTTCTTATATACACACACATTTGCATTGTGATCTGCTATGATACTAACAAATCGTAAGGGAAAGTACACTAAAGGAATCCGGTTTTTAATGTTATGCTCTTGATTAATGGTCCCAACAAAGAAGTGAATAGCATAATATCCGATTATGCTTGCGTATATTGGGTAAGGTTTTATCAAATCGTATTTTCACCTTTCTCTTCACCTACTCGGTTTTTTTTTAGCAATATATTTGAAAATCAGGCAAGTGATTTGAGTTCGCTATTCACTGATGTTCTGATAAAGCACACTACTATATGTATTCATAACACGAAGTATAAATAAATATAGCAAATGAGATCATTGAGAGAGAATTAAGATACATATATCGTGACCAGATCTGTTTTTTTTGTTTTAAGATTGTTTGATGAACAGTTTGTGCCAAACAGACGCAATTAGGTGATTGGACTGGATAGAGTAAAATTATTCACAAGAAATTTTCCCAAAGAATTCCATGAGTTACAATCTCATCCTTCTCTTGCAAGGATTACTCTCTTTGGAAACTGACAAAAGCTTTTGAAAAAGAAAGAAAAGGCAAATGTGATGTCTGACTGTCTTTAGTCGGTCAACAAAATCAAATTGGACAATAGTTTTGAGGAAGAATTTGAGGTGTTAGCGGAGCAAATGAAAAAAGTAACCACAAGCTAAGCCTACCAAACCAGGAAAGTCCTATTTTTTGTTTTGAATGATTGATTGATTGAGAGAGAAAGAGAGAGAGAGAGAGGCAGAGACCTTAACCTTAACTCCAAATTGTACGCAGCATTCCATAATATCTGTATTGCACCAATATTGACTTTCAATCATTGTAGCGTTGTTGGTTGTTTTTTCAACACTAATGTTTTTAAATAACCTCACAGCCAGTAATCCGCTGGGCTAAGATCAGGTCAGATTGGCGACCATGAATTTGCGAAATGCCTACCCAACACACCATCTTGAAAAACATTGTCGGAAAATGTACGAAGATGCTTCAGCTTACATAAAAATAATAGTTTTCAATTCTGTAGTGCTCGTTTTGCAGCTGTGGAATAACATGATCCCTTAAGGGAACAATGATGTTCTTGTCATAAAGACCTTCTTGAATGAGTTCTTATGGATTATCTGAAGACCAGATTCTACAGTTTTGAGTATTGACTCCAACATTCAAAGTAAAATATGCCTCATCTGTCCATAAAATACGGAATAACCATTCTAATTCAATTTCCATCATTACTCATTACTCGCAAAGAAAAATTGTACCTAGTAGTCAAATCTGCCTCATTTAATTGAAGCATTTCCAGTTTATATGGATACAATTTTGTCTCTTTCCTATACATACAATAAAATCCTATTCCTCAAGCAATTAGATTTCGTTTATTTCAAATTTTCTTCTAACAAGGAGAACACCAGAGTTGTGTGACACGGATTTTAATGAATCTCAACTATGTTATAGAGGAACCTTCCTTCAGTACCCAGGTACGAGCTTTTATCCTAACGAGCCCTAAGTTCTGGGAAAATCAAAGTTGCGAGTTGAATGAATACGCTAAGTTTATTACTTTATATTGATAACCTTAGTTTCTTAACAAGCAAGCCTTCGTAGCTTAGTAGATAACAGCTACGCCTGCCACGCTGGTGGCTCACGTTTTTGCTTGCATTTTTTTCAACCTCATTGTGCATGATATTAACAATTACATATATTTCATACAAATTATTTAGAAATGATATTTTTCGCCGTGGTAATTTTATTATTAAATAAATTGGAAACAAATCTGCACTATCACGTGAAGTTCGAATATTCGAGCGCACTTGCTTGTCCTGCGGCCCATTTCTTAACTGCAGTTCGTTTCTTGCCTAGAGTATAGTGTTATCTGCAGTCCAAATAAATAAATAAAAATAATAAACAAATAAATTCTGAATACACGTCATAATACAGATTTGGTTTCAATTTATTTAATAATAAAATTACGACGACGCAAAATATCATTTATGAATAATTTGCATGAAATATAACTGTTAATATTCTGCAAAATAAGATTTAAAAAAAAGTACTAGCAGGAATCGAAAGCGAGCCGCCAGGGTGGTAGGCATAGTTGTTATCCACTAGGCTACAAAGGCTTGCTTGTTGAGATAATAATAATGTCTTTATTGCCCAACAGAGAAAACTCCAATTACAGGACAAAAACAAATCAAGAGTACAGTGCTAAATTAAGGAAAATTTTCATTACACAATATATAATAAGCCAAAACCCACAATCCTTAATACTAGACAACAGTGCAATAACACACAAGGGGTGATAGCTAAATTATTTAATAAAAAAAAGGATCATCATATAATACATTAGCATTCCTAGCCATATGCGCTAACGGTGCTTTGTATAAAACATTTGTTCTAGCTCTACTTGTGACAAAAGTATCTGAAGACCTAGAGAGAGATACTAACATTATCGATATAACTGAACTTAGTGCGTTCATTTAACGCATTAAACAACGTTGATTTTCTCAGAAACTAGGGCGCGTTAGGACAAAAGCTCGTGTCTGGGTACTAAAGGAAGGTTTCTCTATAGCATGGTTCAGATTCATTAAAATCCGTGTCGGACAACCCTGGTATTCCCCTTGTAAGCTTTTAAAAAGAATTTAGGAATAAGTTCTTAAATCTTGGACAAGTTGAAGTCCAAATTTAAGAAGTTTAGTTGGAGGAGCTTTGCCAGAGACTATTTCTTCAATAAAGAGAGCTCTTGAAATTATAAAACCAAGTATGTGTGCAAAAGAATATACTTACAGATTTCAAGAACGTTAGGATATGTCCTTGAGATAGAAACAGAAATAACTGCAGTTATTAACACAGTTATTGATTATTTAAAAGTTTAGGTTTTTAATTAAATATAATTCCCAAGAAATTTGTTGTCAAAAGACCTGCAAATAATTAAATTGTTTATCCATATTTTGTGTATACAAACATAAATTAAGATCAAATGCTATTTTCTATACCAAACCCTATTGGAAACGTTATTCCAGTAATGTTAACATATTAAATATCGTTTTTAAGTTCAAGTTCAAGTTTCAAAACATAAGCAAAAAACCTCACAATGATTGATGAAATTTTTGTTGTTGTTGTGTGCAACTTACCGTTCTCATCGTAAGCGTTAAAAATTTGCAGAACGTACGGAACACTGATATTCAAATGATACTAATCTGAAAAAGATTCCAACGTTATATATACCCCTTCACTAAAAATTAAACCATTTCTTGGACGTACCGCATGAAATTACGAAGAACCAGAAACGTTGAAAAAAAAGGCAACAAACGGACATGCGAGTCGTACACTTCGGAAGTAGAAGAGGGGCCGGGCATCGTTCTCAGGTCCCCGCAATGAATACTTTCGCTTGTCTCCACCCTGCATTCTGCTAATGTGATCGCTGACCGTCGTAACCGGGCTTTTAAATTATTATTTCTGATAAGCTTCACGATACGATCTATGTATATGTTTATGCATTAAACATTACACACTCGAGAAACTCAAATCCAGTTTAATTCAGTAATTTTCCAGTAATACTAAAAATAGTAAACGGATTTGTCAAATATGCATATTTAATTAAAAAAAAAACGGCCTTGAATTAACATCTTAATGAATTTAAAAATAAACGGTTTATGGCAGGGAATTATCTCCTAAATATCAATAATGTACATTCTAGAGTTTCCCATGAAAGTGAAAACTTTTAATTGACAATTTTCTCTAATGAAACGATGAACTATGGCATCCTTATTATAAGATGTCGTGTTTAGTGAATGTATAAAATAACCCGGTACTTTGGTATTATAGTGATTTGCGCGTAGACGCTAGAATGCTTCATCGATTCGGTTTTCACGGTCAAGATTAGGAGAACACGAAAATATGTGCGGTCTTCACGCTAGAGTGATTGCTAATCGATGATAGTCTATTTATAAATATGTCAATAATAATAATAATATAGAGTTAGACGGTTTAATTGTTATTGGTATTAGTTTTGTAAGCAAACCTAAAGTACAGGAGCCAAAATCCACGATATCAGTATCGTTAGGTACAATCCCAAAACATCTTTCAAGCGAAAATATTCGCTATCAAACAGGATTCTCAGGTGACTTTGAAAAGCCGCTCCCAAAAGGCTAACCCGGCTAACTGTTTAAGACTATCTACTCACTCAAAATTTTGGTACGTAGAAACATAGTTACTTAGATGCAGGTGCCAGACCACCCACCAAGTGTGAGGACAACCAAGGGAGAGCAACGTAAGAATTCATCTCCAACAGTGGGTAACTGACCAAAAAATGGAAAACACACTTCCAAAAGGCTAACCTAGCTAACTGTCTAAGACTGTTTACTCATTCAAAGATCCGGTACAAAGAAACATAGTTACTTAAATGCAGGTGCCAACCCACCAACCAAGTATGAGGATAACCAAGGGAGAGACACGTAAGAATTCATCTCCAACAGTGGGAGACTGACCAAAAAATTGAAAACACGCTCCCAAAAGGCTAACCCAGCTAACTGTCTAAGACTGTTTACTCATTCAAAGATCCGGTACAAAGAAACATAGTCACTTAGATGCAGGCGCTAGACCACCCTCCAAGTGTGAGGACAACCAACGGAGAGCAAGGAAAGAATTCATCTCTAACAGTGAGAGACTGACCAAAAAATTGAAAACACGCTCCCAAAAGGCTAACCTAGCTTACTGTCTAAGATTGTTTACTCATTCAAAGATCCGGTACAAAGAAACATAGTCACTTAGATGCAGGTGCCAGAGCACCCTCCAACTATAAAGACAACCAAGGGAGAGCAACGTAAGAATTTATCTCCAACAGTGGGAGACTGATCAAAAAATTGAAATCACGCTCCCAAAAGGCTAACCCAGCTAGCTGTCTAAAACTGTTTACTCATTCAAAGATCCGGTACAAAGAAACATAGTTACTTAGATGCAGGTGCCAGAGCATCCACCAACTGTGAAGATAACCATTGCTCCAACACTCCGTCTAGAATGTCTAGAAAAAAACTGTTAGAAGCTGCAAATTTTGGCTTTCTGAGGTATCACCTCAAGAATATGTACCGGACGGCCAGCAATATATGCCAAATTTCGTTCCAAACATATCAAACTGATTATGTACGATTGCGAGGTGGTAGCCCGCCACAGAACGCAACAGAATCTCAGAGGCATAACTCTCTACAAGACTTGAAACTTCTTCAGAAGAGTGGAGATTATTGGAGACTAAAAGAATAGAGATTACAGAAATACAATTTGTGAAACAACTTTTACACTTTTCTTCCAGCAAATCTGAGGGCTATTACTGTAAAAGATTCTAGATTAGGCATCGAAAAGCTATTTCTGTTATTAAAGCTGAATTATTCATTCTTTATAAAACTTATTCGTCATAAGTAAAGTGTTTTTTTATTTTTGGTTCTGAGTCGGTTGTCCTATATATTGCGACAGATAAATAAAATCTCCAAACTGGTTTCCAAAAAGTTCCAAACGTAGTTACGAAAGAACTGTGGACGCATGAAATTAGTTTGATTATTTAGAGAAGGTCATACCTTCGCAAAGTGATAGAACTCCATAAACGTAGGCATGACAAAAAATCTGCTGTTCGAGGTTTTTGCGGTAGAACGCCCAACCGGTTCAAATGCTCAAGAAGAAGCTTTCATGGTAAGCATTTTAGGTATTGCTGCAAATTTGTGACGTTTTTAAGAAATTGTTGGCCAAACAGGGAAAAATTATTCCAGTATTCAAAAGTCAAACCTAGAATCTAGGAATTTCTTGCATTAAGTTATAAAGGGGAACAATGTCAAAGTTAGAATGATTCCAGAAACAAAGTGATCCAGATGATTAATTGTGTAAAGCCTAAATTTTTATGTCAAAAGGGACATATTAGCAGATCCTGGCTCCTATAAGGTGCTGATGCCCAAAAACATGAAGAGAGTGAAGGGAATTTAGGAGAGAATAGAGATCTGTTGCTACCAATTTTGGTATATAAAGTGCATTCGTGGTGGTGTTGACAATACAAAAATTTTAAATAAACAACTTGATGATACACTTCACACTGTTGCAGTTTTTGAAAGCCGTCAGGAAATGCTAAGGAAGAACGAAGAAAAGCTTGTCCCAATGTGACATCTCTAGGATTGAAACGACTAAAAAGGAGCAATTGATTGGAACCAATGCACTAAATATGTACTTACATATGTTGTACTAGTTTGTAGATCCTGATGATAAAAATTGCAGACACTGTGAATCTTTCTTCCAAGAAAATTGATGTGTGGTTCCCAAATTTTAGAAATTTAGTTTTCATAACGTTGGGTGTACTGATTTTTAATTTGACATAACTTTGACACTTCAAAGTCGACTTACCTAATCAGGAAATTTAATTTATTTAAATTTGAAGCCAACGCTTTAAGTAAAAAGATTTTGATAGCTGCAGTGGTAACATTTAATTACCAACAGAGGATGTTTATGTCATTACAGCATTTAAATTAATTAATGTAAAATTGAACTTTCCTAATTCAAGAGAAAGACAGGATTAAGCTTATATACATACTTATACAACTTTCATATAAATCTTGCGAAATTCCTATTTACAAACATGTTTAATTTATGGACGATTTAACAGTTATGTGATTCTGGCGACATTTTCAAGTCCATTTTGACGTGCAAAATATTTATTTGCAGTTTAAACTAGTTTAACATTTTTTTATATCGATTCCACAGTATGTGCATACCTACATACTACGTACATACATACATACATACATACATAATTATAACTGAAACAGAAAGGCATTTCGTTATTTGCGTGACACACCGTATGACCAGTTAGCATTAATAGAAAAGAAATCGTGTTATTTAATTGTAGAAAATTTATGCTTTACAGTGGCCAGAACATCATGTATGCAAATCACTGTCCGATGACCCAATCGTTCTTGTCTGGAATATTACCGCCTCCACGCTATTATCATCAGATTAAAAGTAATATAGACGTCAATTCTGAGTTATTTATTACCATGACATCTCTTTATTTATTTTCTTGCTTTAGAAAATTCGAATACGTGAGAAGGTTCGAGAAACAGAACTTTAAAACGCAAAATACTGCTAAACAAATATCATTATTTACAATAAAATGTTGAAGATACCAGTGCGAGAACGGCCCCGCCTTTCTTAGTGAAAGGCTCTTTTTTGTGACTTCTAGCTCAACGACCTAAGTGGTAGTTTAAGTACTCGTACTGTGCCAGTTTTTTTTTAATTATTATTTGTATTGATTACTTTTAATTGCACTGAATTAATTATTACTACGTTGCCCAGATTTACAATTGGTTCACTCTAATTTCAAGCTAAGGTGTCACAGTAATAGGTCAAAAATGTACTTGCTGAGTCATCCTTGAAAGTCTTTGAATTTCAAACTTGAGATACTCGATTAATCTAACACATTAATTTGAAACGAAATATCTCAAATATTTGTAAATATTTACTTGTTTAATTTATCTAAAATTCCAGAACTTGTCACTTTCCATGCCAAAGAGGACAGCTTTTAATGTCGTGCCTGGCTATTTAAAATTATTCTTTGCGGCAAAACAGCTACTACCCAAAAAATGTAAATGGAATCAGTTTATTTTGACCATTGATTTGATAAATTTATTAACCCCTTGAGAAAAATATATTTATGCTCAATACACCTGGACAAAGCGTTTTATACCCTGCCAAGAAAGAAAGCAACACAAAGGGGTACAACAGGGAACCCGTTATTGTTCATAACTTTCATGAATGAAATCTCTAAAATCACGCAAAAAAAGATCAAAGGCTGCAGGGCTGTAGGAAATCACTCTCAAGACCTCTAGCAATTGGGGAATTCTTCTACGCTAACAGCAGCTTCTGTAAAGGTCCTTCAAAGAGTTTGTTTCCATTTTGATATGTACGAGGTGTGACCAAAAAGAAATGAGACTGCATTTTTATTTACCAAAGTTTTAATTTTTTCAAACACCAATGTTATCCCCTTCAAAGTAGTTCCCTTGAGTTATACACCGATGGAGACGTTGTTTCCACTGTTGATAGCAACACTGGGGTCTTTAACCGGTATGGCCTTCAGCGTGTCCGTTATACTCTTTTGGATGTTGTCTAAAGCACCGAAATGACGTTCTTTGAGGACATTGTTCAGTTTAGGAAAAAGTCACAGGGATTGAATAAGGGGTGAATAAGGGGGCTGGGGAATCACAGGAGGCTTACAAGGCGGTCTTTATAAAAAAGCTTGGTTAACTTGTCCTGGAGGAAAAAATTCCTTGTGGAACATTTCCCTTTTGTCAAAAAAGCCAATCAGCATTGATTTAATCTTCGATTTGCTCATTCGAGGAGAGTTTGCAGTGTGCCACTTTTGACTTTGCCTTTTGGTCTCAGGATCGTGTTCCGAAATCCATGATTCATCACCTGTGATCACACGACTATAGAAATCTTGGTCATTAGCAATTCTGTCAACGAGATCAAGGCTCTTTTTTGGCATAGACCTTTCGCATGTGCAATTGTTCAGTCAAAATTTGATGAACGGCAAATCTGTTCAAATTCAATTGTTCACTCAACATTCTTAACGTTAAGGGACAGTCTGATCTCACTAGAGTGTTGACATGTTCAATGTTTTCATCGGTTTTAGAAGTTGAAGGCTTCCCTGAACAGTGTTCACCTTCATGTTCTCTGCCTTTCAAAATAATTTGTGCCAGCGAAAGCCTATAGCCCATAGGCATCTGTTAACGTTTCATACGCCACATTTGCCGATTCTCGAAGCTTAACACAACATTTAATGGCACAACGTTGCTCCAAATTCCGCTGTTCCATTTTTCGTAACGGACAAACAAAACACAACTTCGCTAATAACAGTCACAAAAATCATGTCGTTAACGGAACGAGTTGAAACTCGCACGAAGCTATTGGAGGGTACTGATACACGAGGTCAAAAATATGTGGCAAAACTAGCCAGATTAGCAGTAGAATCGATTCTAAGTAAAATAGAGGAGAGACAAATTAGCTGGGCCGAACATCTTTCAAGAATGGATGACAACAATCTAGTGAGACTGATATGGAAAGCTGGTTGGAAAGGAGAAAAGGAAAAGAGGTTGGTCAAGGAAGAATTGGAATTAAAAAATTGTAGAGATCTTAAAATGAATGATGCCTAAGGCAAAGCGAAGAACAGAAAAGAGTGGAAAGTTATAAAACACGACTATTTCGCAGAATTTCTGAAGCTACTCGTTGGTATTCTTCAACAATTCTTTGCAGGGAGTGTTCTACAAACTGGTGAAGACTTTGTTATGTTTTAAGACTCTGACGTCAATATCAGATATTTTTTGGTAATTACATTCTTTATTTCCGTAAATTTTTGGATTAATATTAGTGCATACTTGTGTCGCCTGCATGATGAGCTCGTGTATAAGATCTAACTGAGCAGCGTTATTTAGTCCAATAAATTTATTCAACATATAAATCACTTTTCATTAGATAAAACACTGCTAATATGTCAATGCCAAGCCAATATAATGACTTCATCACATCAATAATGCTCTCTTAATCGCTAGTAGTTACTTTTACCGATCGAAATATCAAAGGTGTATCACCGAAAAGTGGGTGCATCGTAACAATGACCTTAAGAGCTTCCAGAAAAAGAAAGTTTTTTTCATAAACATAAAGAAGTAGAAGGTATACATACATGTATGTAATCAACATCTAGCGGATTGATTCGTACGGTCAATGCCTTGCTATAGTTCACCGTACATGTACAAACACCATCTGGTAGCATTACTTCGTGTAATAGTATCCAATATGGGATATTTTTAGTGTTACATAACGTTGCACGTAATGTGAAACACTAATTTATTGTTGTAATCAAGTGATACGATCAAGGTTTAAATAAATAAGGAATAGAAAACTTAAGGTGTGTGCTACTACGAGATATGTATGTACATAGGTAATAACGAGATTTTGATTAACTTCCTGATCATATTTTTGCTCGATATTGCATAAAATTACTTGGTATGCACTTTAAAGGAAGTTGTACTCTAGTTCCTCAAAATTATTTTTATTGGTGTTAAGCAACTTTATTTTTAACAGTAAAGCAGATAATGGAAATATTGGCCAATATTTTGGTACAAAAGGAGAGCACTGCAATGGGATATCTACGGTTGAGTTATATCAGCAGAAGAATCCACAATAGGATTGCAAAGCTTTTTGATTGTGTGGTGTTTGTTCAAAATATTTAAGAATATACTCAGTGACATTAGACGTGTTACACCCAGATGGAGTCATTTGTTCAACTTGATTTTTTGGCATCAAAATTATATTTAAAGCATGCGAAACAAATTCTCTTACTCTTCTGTAAAAAGATTCATTGGTCTTCATGTTAATTATACTGCAATGACTGTAATGCCTGTGTGTCGTGTGTGGACAGCCGAAGAAGACCAACTGGTCAATCGAGACGTACGACAGACCGTCAAGATTGGCGCTTCAGACAACTGGCTCTACAAGACCGTTCTGCTACAAAGTGTCATATCGCTGACCAATAGTTTGGAGAAGATGTAGACCTGTTACTAGACGTACACTATACAGCCGCATTCGAGTCTTTGGGCAATTTTCATACCCTCCAAGATTAGTGCTTTCTTTGACTGCGGACTATTGATGTCAACGTTTAAACTGGTGCAGAAAACAGCAGCATTGGGAAGCAGAATGGCATAATGTCGTCTTCAGCGAAGAATCGTGATTCTGACTAGGTATGCACGATGGCTGTAGTTCTGGGTTTTGCGGCTCAGCTAATCTGAGCAGTTTACCCGCTTCTTGACCCTTGCTTCTAGGGAAGAATGCTGTCATAACGTGGGGTTTGAGAAGGTCGTCTCCTTTCCTCGTTACCAGTTTCGGTCCTTTCCACGAAGGAAGACCGTTAACTGTTTGGTCAAGCCAGTTGACCGTTTGCTCGGTTTCACAGTCAACCAGCACCATTCCCTGACGAAAATGTATGTCTGCGAACTGCAGACCCTTCACGGCACTTTCCATCATCGCTTCCACCAGAGCTTCCTTTAACGAAGACGATAGGTCGGCGTCTAACATTACCAGATGGTACTCCTCTGGCAATATGCCTATCTTTATGATCTTGGCAGCTGTAGCATAGCTGGTGGCTTACCCAACCTTGCCTGCTGCACCGGACGTAATAGTGGAGGGTTTAGTCGCTTGGTTTGGTGAGATATGCTCACTGCCCCGTTTGCCCTTGCTCGTTCCAGCCGTTGCAGGGGTGGCCTTCTGCCTCTCCTGCTTGTGCTGGTCTACTTTTGCTCTGGTTTCCTCAGGTTTTAGTCCCTGTTTAAGGTAGCGCAGTACCACTTGGCGCCTGCCCCACTCAGGCCATTCCTCCTCCGGTCGTCCAAGCTTCCAGGTTGTCCTAAACTAGGAAGGGGTGTCGTAAAACGAGCCTTCCTTACCTTGGTACCGGTGGCGCTAGTAGAGGGTTCGCCTCTACTTGCAGTCCCGGCACTCTGTGCGGTAACATCCCGCTCTTTGGTTTTTTGATCTAAATTCTTCCTCATGTTGAATCCCACGAGTAGCAGAGGAAATAACAACCCACCGGTACAGAGCCTCGCATGTAGGGTGGGGGGTGAATACAATGGAGTTCCCTTGGTGCCCCAAGGTTGAGGACTCTGCAAACTAGTCTTCTATCTAGCCACGCATCCCTTCGGCCGGACCCCTTTGCCTTAAGATTTAGGGTTTTGTGAGGTTGTCTCCTCTGGATCCGGGCGGTCAAGCCAAGATCCCCCAACACCTCATGCTCGCGAGACATGACCACGACAGCATGAAGGTGCCTGGTATAACGGACAGATGACATGCTGCGTCCGACGGCGTTTAACCCTGGTGCAAAACCCTTAGCCAGGACACGACAGCCGGACCAGGGGGTGGTGTATCCATCTTGGTCTGGCATTTCAACAGAAACCTGTCCGACGTGGGTGACCCTGCCGGTAATGACGCTACCGTCGGCGTTCCTGTATCCTTAATGCTCACAAACTCCATCAGTCGCTCCAGGAGCTAAGCTCCAGGAGCTTCGTCAAGGTCTGGATACAGCGATTAATACTACAAAAAGAGGATATTCAGATATTGTCATTTCTGTTTAGCATTCATACGACTGCAGCTTTTTTCCTAATTTTTATCCAACATAATAAATAATATATAAACAAATTTTGTGTAAAAATATTTACAGATAACAATTGCGTCACTAAGCTAGAATACAGTTCTAGATAAATAATAATAAATACATATTATATCTTGAATAAATAAACATTTTATTGATTAATATTGTTTTCTTGATTAGATATTGACTGTTGCTCTAAAATCGTCAGATCCTCTGTAGTAACATCTCCCTGAATTTCCTCCTCGCTCTGAGGTTCCCCAGTCGTGGTAGTAGTGATTGTTTGCGTTGATATTTCACAATTCTTCCCTGATGTTCCTTCCCGACATAAGCACCTAAATTTTCCATCTTCTTTTGTTAATGATACACATTTGGCATCATTTTTGCATGTGTCTGGATTCTTTTCGCAATAATTCAATTCTAAATTAAAAAAAAACTAGTCAATAAGTTATAGGAATTAAACATAATTTGTTTAACCTTCGTCGCAAAGCATTCCACCCCAACCTGGTTTGCAGTTACATTCCCAAGGTCTGGTGCAGTTTCCGTTGGCGCATCCGGGATAGGGGTAGCATTTTTCGCAGTTCTTTCCCCACCATCCAACTTTACATCTGCATGAAACAAGATTAATTATAATAATATTGCAGGGCAATAGATGGCATAGGTTAAAGTGAAGGGAACTGATCAAAAATGAACACTAATAGATATTTAGAAGCATATTATGTTTTTATGGAATAAGCAGAGTTTTACGCAAGCGCAAGACTATGTCAGTACTACTCTAGTCAATTCTATAATTGTACTCATTGTCTTATTTATGTCCATCATACAAACTGTCATGTCATATCTGTCACAAGAAAGTTTGAGGTTATCTGAATGTTTATGTACACGGTGTTTAACTTGAACTACTACGTCTTGATTTGATGCGCCTAATACAAAATTACCTGCATTCTCCGGGTTTCCTGCAATATCCTCGTTCCTTATGGCAGGTTTTCGAACAAATAGCTAAAAATGAACACCCTAGTTTAGCCATTTTTTCCCTTTTAAAATGAAATATACTTACGATTTTGGCACAGAATTCCAGTGTAACCAGGATTACATTTACACTCCAGAGGTTTATCACAGTAACCATGTTGGCAACCTGGCAGTACTTGGCAGTCTCTGCAGACTCTCCCTGACCAACCTAATCTGCATTTGCATTCGCCGGGAGTGTCGCAGTATCCACGGGTTGAGTGGCAATCTCGTCGACAAAGAGCTGGAAACAGTACAAATAGATAATTGGATTGCAAGAAATTTACCAATATTAATTAAAAGAGCAATAAGTTCTCAATACTCTCAAAATGTACAGAATTTTGATTATCGTCTATAATTTGGATTAGAAATATTTGGCTTCATCTTCTATTACTCGTCTTCCAATCTACATACAAATATTATGGCTTTCTATGAGAACAATCATTTTTTACGAGTGTAGTTGGTCTACTTGGTCATCAGTAGACTTGTCTTTGTCTTGAATGTTGTTTGTGTCAAATCATATGAATGGTAAAAAGCATATGGCGTACATTTTTTGCATTTTTTTGTATTCTTTGTAATTTAATTTGTGGTTGCAAAATGGTTGTGTTTGTGAAACGCCAGGAGAGCCAACCATGGTTGGAACTTGAAATTTAATATACTGGTGGTATACGCCATCTAGTTGCAAATTATATCCTGTGTCTACTTTGACGACTTATTTAAGAAGTACAGAGTTTCTTTAGCAGTTAACCAATTTTCTTGATCATCATCCAGATTAGATTAAATTAGGGGTGGCCCTACGGGCCTCTTTCACCGCGAACTTCCTGGTCTATTGTGATCCCTAGATATACTAGAAGGCGCCCTCTAACTTTGCCCTCTTTATGAGACCTAACGTCCTTGAGAGCGGCTCCTGTATAGCTCTGTGCTGTGGGATATTCTGTGCCCAAAATAAGAAACCTTGTCCTTGCCTGGCCTACGCAGTGGCACAGGATGTGGACCGGGGTTTCTTTCTCTTCCTTACAGAATCTGCACATGGCATCTTCCGCTAAGCCTATGTTGTACATATGCCTATTTAGTCTACAGTGACCTGTCAACAGACCTACTAACAATTTGACAGTTTTCCTGTCTTTATTCTAGTAGGTCTCTAGTGAATTCAGGCTTCTGTTCTTTTAGCAACTCCTTTGCCTGTCTTTGTCCAGGTGATTTTCGCCACCAGTCCCTGAACCTACTGTGAATCCATTCGTTGATGGATTTTCGGATTTGTGGTTTGGTGGTGCCGAAGGATGGGGCGGGCCCGACGAATTGCCTCGACGAACCTTGTCTGGCCAAGTCGTCTGCCGCCTCATTACCCTTCACACCCTCGTGGCTGGGAACCCAGGCCAAAATTAGTTTCCTTTGGGAACCCACCTCGTTTAGGGCATTAACGCAGTCCCAAACCAGTTTGGAGTCAACACTTGCTGAACTAATAGCTTTAAGTGTTGCTTGGCTGTCCGAAAAGATGGCGACGCTTTTTCCGAGCTCGGTCCATCTTTCCACTTCTCTAACGCAATGATGGATTGCTGCTACCTCAGCTTGGAATACCGTTGTGTCCTTGCTGAAGCTTATCGACAGAGCCTTTCGAGGCTTTCCTTCGTATATGCCGGCTCCTACACCATGTTCGGTTTTGGAGCCGTCTGTGTACTAGTTCGAGTCCTCTTTTATCGGAGAACCTTTCTCACAGTCCTTGTTGTCTGGTATTATAACTTGATATTTCCTATTCAGGTTGAATTTCTGAACCCTGGAGTCGCTTGGCACCCCCGTGAGGGGTGCCTCTTTAAGTTCAATCATCAATTTTTGTGATTTTCATCCAGACTTTCTAAAACCTTAGAACGCGTCTCCTATGTTTCATTTGATGAAAGAGCTACCCATTTGTTGTTTCTTAATGGCAATGATTTGTATCAAATTCTATCACTAACGTTAAAAAATAGACAAACTATCAGTTAGACCATCACCAAAGTGACCTCCTTTGACTACTATTTTATCTAACCACAGAAGCAGATGACTTAACAGCAAACTTACACTTCACATCTTATTTTCGATATTGGAAACTGAAACCAAGTATGAGCATTGAACCACGAAATATTTGTTGGTTGTTCCATTCTTCTGATCTTTTGTGATACTTGTGTTTAAGTGAAATGTATAGATTGATATAAGCTAAATAAATAAATATATCAAATAATTTGCCAAAACATTGACTGAAGATCAAAGCATTTTTATTTTCTCGTAGTTTTTTTCCATTAGTTCCTAATTGAAAGTTCTTCTTTTTTTGCTAACTAAATGAAGTAGATTGGGTGTCAAAGTAAGTCTGTTACCATAGTATTTTGTGACAAAAAGATACGAATTAAATTAAAAGATATATTGCTACTAAATATTGGTGTAGCCCAAGAGTCCATTTTAGGCCCGTTATTGTTTATAATTTAATATATTTTTTAACTTAAGTTTAACGGTTTGAAACAAAGCGTTTTGTGCATAAATACAATACACAATACAATTGCTAATAAATGAGAACACTAACGACAGATAATTTATTCAATGATTGCTTCATTGAATCTGCATTTGACACATTTTTGCCATAATTTTGTATAGCATTAAAGGCTCTAGTAATGCACGAAAAAAACACAAATAACTCGACAAGTGAAGGGATTAGTTTGACAGATTGTGTGACGTAATCTTAACGGGTTTAGTCGATTAAATATAATAATTAGGTTATTAATTATAATTTTCTCATTGTATGCCTTTCATTGCTAACTAGCCAGTTAGAATTTAATGGGGTATAAACAAATTATTCATAATTATATTTTTACTAAAGAATTGTGGAATTACCAATACATTTTCAATATTAATTCAAGCATGACTTAATGTAAAAAAGAATTTAAATACTCACGTTCAGAACAGAATAAACCATCCCAACCTTCTTGGCAGATACATTCAAAACTAACATTACAATAACCATGCTGGCAGCCTGGTAAAGGTATACACTTGTTACAACGTTCCCCATAATATCCCAATTTGCACAGACATTCTCCCGGTCGGTTGCAGTAACCTTGCAGCGGATCACATCCAGATCTACATTTCGGAACGTCGCAAAGATCTCCAGTCCAGCCGGGGAGGCATTTTACTTCACCATCATCGTCGCAAGTGTAATGAGAGTGTTCGTTTTGGGAAGTTGGAATTTCACAAGCCTGCAGTGTACAGTAAACAAATCAGCATCCTAGAGAGATTCAAATTGTAATAAATTAAACAAACACCTGCTTTTTCCATTTCGGCACATATTTTGCTGCTTCGATTACATCATGAAACACTATAGAACACCACGCGAACAACACTAAACACTGTAAGTTCATTCTAGTTAATTTTTTTTTCAGTACCTATATAATATGATCGACTTTGCCTGGCACCTCATCTAATGCAGCATATTCAACTGTTGCAGGTTTAGGAAGACGTTGCGGGCCGTGAACTTGACTCGAAATACCGTCAACTTGTTATGCAGTCAATGTCAGTGACCTTCTCGTCGGAAACCTACTTCTGTAGCAAATATAACTGTACAATTTACAATTATACCTACCTCAGAATGAATTCTTTGCGAAAGCTTAATAGTGATGCGTTCGTATATGTATTATTGTAGCTTCATAATTGGTGTTTGGGATTTCAAGAATTTAAATCTAGGACGTTGTTTTCTAGAAGGTAAAATTAATTTAAATGAGGACATTTTCTTGAGATATACTCAGAATTATGTAGAAATTATTTATTATTAAATTTAAATTTACAGTTAAGGTTGTAAGTTTATTCATTTTGCTACTATCTAGGAAATTGATACAGTTTCTTTTACGTTTTATTTGGGAATGTGTCGAATAAGTTGATGATACGATCGTAAACGTATTGTTTTGCGTGACGGCCGTAAATGAAGTCTAAATGGTTGAAATCGCCGTCGTTGATTTCTCTAATTCCATACCGGGCTTCTGGAGATAACGTGTTGTATAAATTTATAGCGTCCTGAAATATAAAAATTAATTTAATATTTCAATAATCTTGGTGACTCATGGCAATTTATATATAACTAATCAACGATTCTGAAATATCCTATAGATAGTCAGCAATTTGATATTTTTTGACTGTAAGAACTGCACGAATTCAGATAATTGTTAGATTACCAAAATGTTCAGATGGATTCAAGACACCCACAAAGGTGTCTCAAAATTTGGGCAACAATAAAAACTAGCTCCAAAAATTTTGATTACATGCAGATTCCAGTCTAAACTAGTGTCGGAATGAAGAGCTTATGTAGGCAAATATGTTTATTAGAAAATGATGGAAATGCTTTCCTCCAAAAGCAAACTCAAAAAAGATGTCGAAGCATGTCTTGATTTGGTGAGATCCTCAGTAAATAATTATCAAAGTTTTGGCAGATCACAATTGATTTTATCTCGCCATTGTCCACTATCAATACTTTAAAAAAGATGTGAACAAAGTGGATCATGACATATCCTAAATTTTAGAACTTATCATTTGGGCATGTAAAAAATGTTCCAACATATAGAATAAAGTTGGAATTAGGTTACCAAACAAAGTGATTTCAATACACGGTTGATACCTTAGAATTTCGTGCTCATGTGTGTTGTTGTCCAACAGATTGAATGAGGTTGGACATAGTTTACAAGTTCACTGGCCCCGTAAGTGACAGAAACATATTAAAGAACCGCTAAACCATTATCAAAAGGGCCAAATATATATTACGAGAAGTTGGCGAGGTTAGTAATGGTAAATCACTTTTCCATAAAACCAAGCTGATCTATTGCAATATAATAGTTTCAAAATTTTGGCAAAGTTATTAAAAAAAAAGGAATGGGTCGATACCTCTTAATATCAGAATCGTCATTCTTCAACATTGGGCACAATTCAGAACATTTAAATAAAATTCTACAATCCCCAACGAAAAAACTAGAGCCGCCCCCGCCTAAAAGACCGCCAACCCCCTCCACCGCCTCCTCCTAATGTATAGGTACATTAAAGCCATTTAACGCAAGAATCTCAGATGTGCCACAACTTTCAGAATTTGACAGCTGTCAAAAATATTTTTACAGTCGGAGAATTTTGATAAATATGTAGGAATTGTCAAATCTGAAAATATTGAAAAATTATAAATTTGGAGCTATTGCCACAGATACAACGATTAATACCATAAAAAATAATATTTCCCCAATCTCAACATGAATTTTACAATTCCACATCTGACAACTGTATTTCAAGAATTCTGTCAAAACTGACTGTTTGAATGGTGGCTTCTAAAATTTAGTCGCTGGTAAAATTTTTTTTCAATTTTATAATTGTCAAATGTATTTTGCAAAAATTAAATCCCAAAATATTTCTATTAGAGAAAGAAGTTGTTTAGCTTCCAGAACGATTGTCACAGTTACATCGTGACAAGATAATAACACAGTGAAAAAATAACTCTATTTACAAATTCACAGGTAGCAGTGAGAAGTATTGTAACTGTCACGTCTGTAAAAAAAAATGGTTTTAAAGTTTCAAGCTGGTAGAAAAGTTATAGAATGGTTATAGCGTTCACAAATTGTTACATAGAAAAATTGCTACTTTTGCAATATGGCAGTAGTAAAAACTAAATTCTATTGTTAAAACTGTGTAATTTGGCAGCTGTCAGTGTTTTTTTTTTCATAATAAATAATTCGACAATTTTGTTAAAGCCACGACGCGAAGCGGAGTGGCTTTAACGTTACGAGTGCTTTAAAAGCTAATTATGCACTGTGTCATAGGATATTTTTTAGTATAAATGCAACAATAATTTTAACTAGAAGAAATCAAATCAATAATTTCAATACATTTTATCGAGTGATATGTGTCTCTATATTATGTCATTTAACATTTCACTTAATTATTAAACATCATTGTTGTATTAATAATGTCGACAGAAATTCAAAAACTAGCTGCTGAAGCTGAGTTCAGTTTAATACCTGCAAAGTCCAAATAATAATTCAAATCAATAATAAATAATTCCAATACATATTATCGAGTGACATGTACCTATATGTCATTTGACATTTCCTGACATTCCACTGGACTATTAAACGCTTGGGATTGGCTGTTACCAAGCAACCTTT
Source organism: Popillia japonica (assembly GCA_004785975.1). Lineage (NCBI taxonomy): Eukaryota > Metazoa > Arthropoda > Insecta > Coleoptera > Scarabaeidae > Popillia > Popillia japonica. The sequence continues at coordinate 23,938 of SMLS01065727.1, read as the reverse complement.
ATACGCACGCCGTGCGATAAAGGCCCGATTATGCACGCTTATGGGTGTGTTTTGATTGGTTTATGATGCATGCATACTAAAAATGAAATTTTTTAAGTTTAATAAAGTGGTGCGCTAATTTTGTCCAGGATTTTATACAAAAAACAACAATTAAATATTAATCATGCTATTACACATTTACCAGATTTTAACGAACTCTGGTAAGAAACGATTTTCACATAAGTGGACTTACCTTTTTACCTGCTACCCAATCATTCATTCCATACATAATATAACAAGGCGCTTTAATTTTACTGATATCATAAGGTGGAGGTTTCACTGTACCATATTTCTCTAAATTCTTAACGCCATAATCAAATTTCCTAAAATGATTAGCGACCAAATCAGCCGCTTGTGCCAAAACTTTCAGGGCAGTTCCTCCTGGCACTATATTGTAGTAAACTGGTACTTTCTCCTGAGAAAATAACCAAAAATTTGTTTGTTAAATAAATACTAACTCCATTCAAAACTTACAGAACCAACACCGGTTGTTGGACCGTAGAAGAGATTATGCAGCTGGGCGCAAAGCTGGATCAAAATCGGCGATTCCAAACAGAATATCTGCGTTATCGCCCGTAAAGGTTGAGATTGCCCTAGTAGTCGATATAAGTCGAAATCCGTCGCTATTTTCTGAAAAACTAACGTTTAATAATGTTGTCGCATTTTAGTGTTAGTTCCACGAGAAGATTTACCCACACTAACGGTACTAAGGGAACTATTTGTTTGTAGGGTGATATCATGTTGGATAAAGTATAAGCTGGCGCCATGAATACGAACATTCTCACGTGTTGGGCTGATTCTTCGGGATATGCTGCTGCGTACATTAAGGCTATGGTTGTACCTAATGAATGGCCAATGTAGTAAATGTTACCGCGTCGTGCTGTTGTTTTAGAAATGAAATCCATTATGAGCGGCATGTCTATGGTGGCCATTTCATCTATACTGAACAAATATTTTGTTAAAATAAATAACGTGGGCTGAAATACGTAAATTTCGAACATTCAGTGTTATATACCAGGTGATTATAAATGATTGGTACCTACAAATATTTATTTTGGCAACACTGAAAAGTTGGCTAGCCTGGTTATTCATTGTAGATATAACTTTGTAGGTTCTGTCGTTTGTATTATACGACAGTTTGGGGTAATTGATTCAAAAGTCAGTAGACCACTAAAGTGGACAGTTGAAAATATGGCAGACACAACTATCATATGGGATCTGCCGGAGAATACTCTACAAAAATTTACAAATGTCATTGTCACAAGGGGTATTGACATTTTTTAAGAGAATTTTATGCTGATCGTATTATTAGCCAAGCTAGATGGCTTCCAAGGTCACCAGACTTGACCCCTCTAGATTATTTTATGTTCGGAAAGATTAAAGATAATGTTTATAAAAATAGGTTACATAATTTACATGCATTAACACAATCAATTGAAAACGAAATTCAAACGATTACACAAGAACAGCTTCAAAAGGTTGAAATATGAAACCAAGCACGGTCACCATTTTCAACATTTCTTGTAATTGCAATATTAACTAATAAAGAATGTTTGTATTTTTGTCATTGCAATGGTTTTATTGTTATAATTTTTTATAATTATTTTCTTAACTAATTTTAATTAGCAATAAACGTTCCCAAAACGAATCATATCGAAATCAAATATAGTGTTCCAAACTTAACCCAAAAAATCAGTAGCTGTCAGCTTCAAACATTTACGGATATGGTATGTGTCTCGAAAACCAGGTGCTGGTAAACCACTAAAGCGGATAGTTGAAAATATAGCAGATGTGGAGGAACGAATAACTCAATCATAACCAGATTTAATTACTATCGGTGGTTCTTAAGATCGATTAATAACGATGACATTCTTGATAAATCCTTCTGGTCCTATAAAGCTTGGTTTCATTTACCAGGATATATTAATAAACGAATAATACGCATCTGGTCTAGTGAAAATCCACATGAAATTCTTGAAACGCCCTTGCATTCACAAAAAAATTTGGCTTGCTGATTCTCGTACACGGATTATCGGTCCAATATTCCAGCAAAATAATGCAACAGATAAGACAAGAGAATCGATGGAATTATTGCAAAAATTCTTTGATAATCGGATGGTAGACTTTCCATCACGGTTTTGCGGATTTAACAATTATGGACTATTTCATTTATCCACATCTAAAAAATAGAATATTTGAGCCCTTGAAAACCAGAGTGGGCTAAGTCAAGAAATTGCACTCTGAGATATGGAGGCCTAAAGTTGAAGTCTTATCTAAAACTGTTGGAAGAAAATTCCGAGCTATGTTTGCAACAATATTATAACATACATATTAATTTAAATTGCTGTGAGTAGTATTATCGTCCCATTTTTATTTTACTACATTTTTCTGCATTTTGATGACACAGACCATTATGGCTTTCAACGTAGCATTGATAAGAGTATACAAATATTGTTTGTTAGTGTAGATGGTGTGTGGAAATACGACAAGAATTTACAGTTTTATATTTTTCAGATATTATTTTTAGTAATAATGAGAAAATATTATGAATATTTACTCATATTCATCATAGTCAAAAGGGCCAATATGCTCAACATTACTATCTCCAATAATCTCGACAAAATATTGTTAATTGACAAGAGGGATAAACTGGAAAAGTTCTTCCATATTCTTTCTTTTTTGTCATTGATTAAGAGCGGAGATTCGTATAACTGGGGTAACAGAATATTTGTAAAATTTCGAGGGGCCCCTTTTCGTTTTGTTAGCACATCGATTACGTCAAATCGAAAATCTTGATTAAGGGTTATTTTGTAAAATATTTTGTAAGAATGATTCTTCTCAAAACGTAACCATTAGATTTGCAACCAGGATAACCAGGCATTATCTCCATTTTAATGTCGACGAGCTACAGACTATTCTAATATCTCTGCTGAGAAAAAATCGTTTTAGGTCATTTCACAAACTGTAAATGGATTTTTTGTTCTACACTTTTTTATTATTGTGCACCAATCATTGGGAACGTAGATTGGTCGATTCTTAGCATATTGCTGTACATATTTGACCAAAGTCACGATCATTGGGAAGGTAAAACTGGAAATGGTAACGCCTTTTGTAAATCAAAATTGAATCCATAGACCATAGGGTTTGGTTTGCTGTTTCTCATAGACGGATTATGGTGCAACATTCTCGAACTCCAGATTTAACAATTATGGATCATTTTATTTATGCACATCTAAAAATAGAGTATTTACGAGTCGTCCTCATACAATTGAAGAATGCCTTCAATAACATGATACGAAGAGTGGTGTTATGTGTAGAGAATGAAGCAGCTCACTTGGAACATTTATTGTAGCTCTCTTTATTAGTGAACTTTATGTTTTCAACTAAAACGTTGGTATGTGGTTTATTGGTCTTTTTGTCTTGGCTTACACATTGACAACTGTTTGACATATTTAAATTAAAAAATCAGACGCGCTAACATGAAATTACAGAAGCGTTGCCAACTTAAGCGGAAATTTTCCAATCATTTATAGTTATTCGATATATAATTTATATAATTTAAATAGAGAAAATAATTCTATGTGCTTGTACGGGATTTTTCTAGATAGAGACTGGTTAGTTACCGAATGAAACTCCGGTGTAAACAGTTTCTGTGCTTTTATTTTACGAATACTTGTCGAGACGCCTTTCAAAACTGAATAACATACGTAGCCTTGAGTGCATTCTACAGTAAAATGTGAATTATGAACCTGCTATCGTAGATCCGCTTTGAAATGCGTGCGGACGGACGTTACACCAGAAAATGTACGCACTTCATGCATTGGGTAATGTAGAAAAAAAGATTTGCTTCGCTAGCGTTGTAAATTTCTCACTACCACGTCAATTAAGGACATTATACGGCGCTTTCAAGTCATACCTGTGATCCCAGTACTCCTTATCGTAAACTGTGAGATTTATGTGATCTTGCGAGTAATATGTGCCGCGAAAATTGCCGACCCAAACATCATAACCAGCATCCCACAGTAAATAAACTACAACATACATAAAACAACTTATAGATATTAATGGATCGAATTAATTAACTATGATGCACACACCAAGAGATACGTTTCCTAGAGTGACGAAATTCGCACCATTTGATAAAATTCCATGCTGTACGAAGACGGAATACCCATTAGAATGCGGATAATTCATATTGGGTAATCGAAAAACTGTCAAAATGTATCCATCAGAGGACGTGAGCTTGTAAGTTTCCAATGGGTAGCCAGCCATCGGAACGAGTTGCGGCTGCAAGCAGAAACGAAACGTGCATATATTATTATCGCCGTTTATAGCAAGTTCCTAAATAATTCGTGTGGATATATATTTATTTATTTTTTCTACGCGCTAGTATTATGTGGTATAGAAGCGAAAGTACCGCGAAGCTAAATTTCCATTCGGCGGGGATTTCTTTAGCTGGTTGCTTAATAGAAATCAGAATTTGAACGCGTTTGATGGTAAATAATCAGAATGCGCATTTAAAATTAGTTTGCGCCATAATACGATTTATTTTCCAGTGTGTGTGTTGTGTCGGTATTCTATGAAGAAATTAGAATTGAAGTCGGTTAAAAAATGTATTTGAGATTGCAATTGGCATGGAAGAAGTTTGGGAGAATGAACGATAAAAGCTGATTTGTTGCTATTATTCTTGTACCATTAAAAAGATAATATGGTTCTATACAAATTAAACCACACTGAAGATTTAAAGTATCGGAGTAAGTACATTACCTTGCGGAAGACCCAACTAAATCCAGCATTTCAGTATTTTTTTGAAAAAAAAAAGTAGACAAAAGATGACACTAAACCTGGTAAAAATTACAAATAAAGCCCTGGCCGGCCTATTGAGCTAAATTACCAAGTTCTTCACACGATACTTCTAATTAAGTTGTGATAAGATTTTCAGGAACAATTTTCATAACTTCAAGTCTGTAAAGGTATTAAACTATACCTGATTACTAAATGAAGTGCCTGACTTAATACTAACATTGGTACTAACTGCAATTATTCTCCAGCAACTTGGGGTATTAGCTGTATCTAGAATAAAGTTATAAATAACACAGGCCTACAAAAAAATATTTTTTTTGGAGCATCTCTGTTTATGTTGTTGATAAAGTAGGTAATGTACAGTATATTGATATACGTCATATTAACTTATCAGCTCTAGTCTACCTGCTACCCTCATTTTGAATTGTTGTCGGTCTTGTTGTGTTCGTAAATAGTCGTTAAGTGGGCATCAACAAAAACGATCGCCATAAATGGAAATACCCCAAGATTTCTTCAGTACAAAGACCTGTTCCTCATTCAGAAAATGTTCTAATATCAACTCTTCACCAGGTAGTGCAGCAATCTCAGGAGGATGAAGCTGAAATGCCTATTTTTTACTAAGTAGATAATGACTTTGAATACTGCGGAAAAACATCAGATCCTAAGCCATTTTCGCAGAATGAGCTTAATGATCTCATTAGATCTTTCGAAGGAAGGTGCTGAGTTACTAGCGTCAAGATTAAAAGAAAAAAATTGTCTTTCCTCAGATGTTCATGTGTCTACATATCGCACGAGAGAGAGAAAGTTATTGCAGTTATTTTCATCTTTGTTTTATTTCATTAATGTGAGGGGTTTGCTGGCTTTCATGGGTTTAACGATCTATCAGCCCAATGAACGGTCTCTTTATTGGCAGTAGTAAACGAAGTCTAGTTCTTCTACATAATGGAAATAAATATGCTCCCGTTCAATTTCAATTCTTTTACAAAAAATAAAATATATTGAACATAACTGAGTGATCTACGTCGACTTGAAGATGGTTAATTTTTTATTGGGTCAACAGAGTGCTTATACTAAATACTCATGTTTTATTTGTCTCTGGGACAGTCGAGCTAAATCACGTCATTGGACTGCAAAAAATTGGCCTGTGAGAGATGCTCTTGTTGTTGGGAAAAGAAATGTTATAAATGAACCCTTAATTTCAAGAGAAAAAGTCATTCTTCCGCCATTGCATATAAAATTAGGGCTAATGAAGCAATTTGTTAAGGCTTTCAATAGAAATGGTCAATGTTTCCAGTTTATTTCTCACAAATTTCCTGGTTTAAGTACTGAAAAACTAAAAGCAGGTACCTTTGATGGACCTCAAATACGTCAATTGATGAAAGACACACTAATTTTGAGGCTTGTATGAATAATAATAATTCATGCCTTAGCATCCCCCAACAGCTTGCGCCAATTACAAGGGGCATCGGCTGGCCATGAGTTACTCGCCTGCGGCTGTAGACCGACTTAAGATGTTATCTTTCCGCATTTGCCGTGGAATTTGGGAAACTACAGAAAACCAAATTCGCAAAGAACGCACCGGATTCGAACCCGGTACCACCAGACTGTGAAGCCAGCGCTCTAGGCACTGTGCTACACAGCCGGCATGAATGATGTAGAGAGGCTTGCCCGGTAATTTTTTGTAGCAGTTGCACAAAATTTCCTCGGAAATCGTACGGCTGACAACTATGTAATAATAATAATAATTCATGCCTTAGCATCCCCCAACAGCTTGCGCCAATTACAGGGGGCATCGGCTGGCCATGAGTTATTATTACGCCTGCGGCTGTAGACCGACTTAAGATGTTATCTTTCCGCATTTGCCGTGGAATTTGGGAAACTACAGAAAACCAAATTCAGAAAGAAACCAGTAGAGGAAATGCTGGTGCGCTGTAATATAAGTATAAAATTGCACTAAATAGTCATCTACATAATTTCCAACACAATTTAGGAGATCTAAGCGAAGAACAAGGGGAACGTTTCCACCAAGACATAAAATCCATGGGGAATAGATACCAAGGAAGGTGGGACACTCATATGATCGCTGACTATTGCTGGAAAATCATTCGGGATTGCCCAAGTCAGTTTCATTCTAGAAAACCACTCAAAGGACAATTTCTTGATGGTTAATGTCAATAATATATATATTTTTTCGTGAATTGTGTTTTTTTTATCTCAGGAACTAGAGCTGACAGAAAAAAACGGGTAACATTTTTGATATCGCCATGTAAGACATACTTAAAGTCAGGTCTAAAATCTCCAGCACGAAAATGGTTGTAGGCCAGTGTAATCGAAAACCTCATCTTGGTCAACCTTCAACCTTACATCTTTGAAAATTTCATCCCATCAGTGCTTGGGAAAGTTTCCAATTTTCCCATTAAATGCAGTTGTTGTTGAATTGCACGAATATGCTGGATTCTACACAAAACGTGATGTTTTCTAACTGGAAAAACAAAATTTGGGGAAAATTGTTGATGAATAGATACTAAACTACCTACTGAAGTTGGCATTGCATTTGTGTTCTGAGTTCAAGAACCAGTTATTGCTTACAATTGATTCGTCTGCATGGAACTTGGCAAAAACTATATTTCTGTGACAATCATTTCACCAAACTTTTTCCAAATAGGTTTTGCTGAAATTATATCCTACAGAGGAGAGAAGAATAACGCTAGGAACCAGCAAAACTTTTTATTAAGTAAAGACAATTGGGTAAAGGTGCAATCAGAAAGGAAACTTATCCAACAGAGTGTGTCACTTTCATGTGGAATCCATTTCAAAAGTGCTGGTAGCATTACTTCGTATGTCATTTAGTAGATAGCTTTAATTGGCTACCTTTATTGAATGACTCTTTCTCTTCACCTCCTACAACATCTTCTCGGAAAACATGACCATCTTCTACCACTGTTCTCGTCGTCTCGCTTTTTTCTTAGAGTCATTCTACCTCTTGCACTCAATTGATGGGTGGTGAGTGTAATTTTGTACAGAGTCTTAAAATTGACGTCTCGTGTCTGTCGGTATTCTATGAAGAAATCAGAATTGGAGTCGGTTAAAAAAATGTATTCAATATTGCAATTGGCACAGAAGAAGTTTGGGAGAATGAGTGATAAAATCTGATTTGTTGTTATTATTCTTGTACCATTAAAAAATATATGGTTCTGTACAAATTAAATCACACTGAAGATTTAAAGTATGGAATCGAAGTACATCACCCTGCTAAATCCAGCATTTCAGTATTTTTTTGAAAATAAATTAAGGATCACACTAATCCTCGTAAAAATTACAAATAAAGCCCTGCCTATGGAGCTAAATCACCAAGTTCTTCACACGATACTTCTAACTAAGTTCTGATAAGATTTTCAAGAACAATTTTCACAAAATCAAGTCTGTAAAAGTATTGAACTACGTATAGCTAATTACTAAATTAAGTGTACCTCTTGCACTCAATAGAAGGGTGGTGAGTGTGGTTTTATATAGAATCCTAAAATTGACGTCTCGTATCTTCTATTTTAGCTAGTCTAGTCTGGCGAAATACTGCATGAGGAAACACCTTTCCTTATTGCGGTCTTCCATCCATCTAGTACGTGATATTGTGGATGAGCCATTAGCATTCATTATTGTCTTGCACCAACCTCTCTCTGAGTCTGTTGAAATTATTTCTGCAACCATAAACACCATCAGAATTCATTCAATTTTTTGCTGCTCTTGTCGTAAGATCTCAGTCCAAGGCTCGCTTCTGTATAGGAATGTGAAATGGGTGATGGCCAGCAAGAGCTTGTGCTTGTTTGGCATTGCTACTTCTCGATCCTATTTGATCAATACAAAGATCTCAGTTTCCTCCAACGCCAAAGGCAGACAGTGTTTGTTCATCCGTGTAATTACTCTTCTCATTACTTGTATATATAACAGCGCTATAGGCCTCGGAGGTCCTTGGCTAATATTTTTCTCTCCATTTTTCTCTGTCCCTGGCTTTTTCCTGCCAATTCATTACACCCATCTCTCTTAAATCTTCCTTCACCATGTCTAACCATCTCTTCCTTGATCGCCCTCTTCTTCTCTTCCCGATTTCTCTTCTTAGTACCGCTCTCTTCGCCCATCGGTCATCTGACATTCTCTCAATGTGGTCCAACCACCTCGCTCTCCTCGTTCTGACCTCTTGGATTATGTCTGGGTAACCATAGAGCTCACTTACTTCTTCATTTGTTCTTCTCCTCCATAACTTCTCTGCTATTTTTATTCCTCCCCTTCTCATTACTTGGTTCGGCATTTTTTGAGCATCCACTTCATTACTACGATGATTGCTACTAGATTGGCTGTGTATCGTGTTAGATGTACATCTTTCAGTAACTCCTGTCGGAGAATCTCGCCGTAAGGCATGTTTCTGTAAGTTGGGGCTTAAATGGAACCTTCCATATCTATTTCTAGACGCAATGACCTCAAATTCAAAACACGTACCTTTGGATGATCTTAAAATAGTTCCAATTGATTCATTCCATATTCATTCAAGTAATTATAGCCCTCAAGATTTACAAAAGCTGTTAGGGGACGGTTATTACTCAAGAAACTTGATATTCTAAGGAGGCACCAATATAGGCTAAAATGAGGAATGTCGAAGAGGACCGAACTGGCTCGCTAACAATTACATGAGAAACAATAGTGCTAAATTCGAAGCTATTGAGATAATTTATAATTTTGACAGTTAACTGTCAAGATATTTGACGTTTGTGGCCTTGAAAATGTTGCTACACTTTTAGCGCCATCTATTGCTTATTGCTGACATGTACTACTCCGAATTAGTTCAATTTAACATCATGGTAGATTTACTTTAATAAAATTGTAGATTACGATAGTTTTAATTTGTAATTTTAGCTTCTATTAAGGCGATTGCTCCGTCTTTATCACATTAATAATATAATGACAGATAAGTAAACCTCTTTCGCGTTCTAATACGTCAATCCCTATAGAACTGTCAATATGACAGTAGCTGTCATACTATTTTCTACAATATTATCTATAAACTTTATTCTTATACATAGTAAGTACGCGTACCCGGAACTTTCCCCCGCATTAGAATCAGAACTTAATCAAGGGATTAGACGGTCAGAATGCTGCACGAAAAAGATGCGGTGCTGCAAGAGATACGCGCCACCATCGAACGTCGAAATTAGAGCCGTAATAGTGAGATGTATCGAACCACCTAGCGTCTGTACAGTCACCAGGAATATAAAGAAACCGCTCTACAGAAAAAACATCTTCGAATTGGAGAAATTCAACGGTTTCGATGAGGATGAACCGTTGATTCAATCCGAAGTGACGAAATGCGCAAAGAAGTTAATTTTGACGATCAAAATTAGGAACTTCGGCCACACTAACACGCACCACCAATTCATCGTCGTCGATCACGTTTACGATCCGATTTCGGACAAGACTGTGCGCCTGTTGAATCCGTACGTGATTAAGATGAAGCAGGCACAGGTTAGTCAGTCGTACGCGATGAAATTCGAGGATTTCGTTAATTCGAATGCCAGAGAGCAAGTTTATAATAAGCACGATGGGAACTATACGGGTTGTTTTACTAGCGGGAAGAAACCAACTTGCGGTTTGATAACATATAAGGGGGAGCCTCTGAAGTACAGTTCGGGATTCTGTTGTTCTTGCGATGCTGAAAAGAACGCACAAAGACAGCCGTTAACTGGAGTTGATCAGGCGTCAATAGCAAATAGCGATCCTGCTTATCTTATGGACGCTGTCTTGTGTCCGCGGACGAAGTTAGATGACGCTAAGGCTGAGATCAAGAAACTGAAGGAGAAGGAAAAGATACTTACGGCAAAATTGAAGAAACTTCATAAATCTAAAGTTAAAGGTGGGGAGATTAGGAAGGAAAATCAGAAGAGAAATATGGATAATCGGGTATCGAATCAGGGTGGTGATGTTTTTTATATAAATCCTCAAAGTAAATACGAATTTGATCCAATGAAGTTAAAAGAAACAAAGATAGCTAACGATCAGGGTTTTTCCAAGGCGACTAATTTAAACGATGAATTATCAACGGAGATGAACATGATGATAGATTCGATGAATGGTGAGCATAACGACAACCCTTACTTCAAAAAAGATTACCGCGGCGAAGTAATTTCGAACAAAAGAAATAAAGAAGAGGCTAAACCTTCGATGCATAGAGTTTTAGGCTCTAACTCTCACTGCGCGCATAACCTCAAAGACAACATCAAAAAAATTGCTGATAAGGCATTCCAAGACGCGTTCAAATCATTGAAACAAGACGATGATAAAATGCGATATTTAGAAAAGGAAAACGGCCCATCTCCTGCCGAATTAGAACTGGATCTATCTGAGAATCTCTATAAAAAGCGCCAAGTCCAATCGAGCGGGATCCAACGTAGGGGTGGCCAAAATTGCGCCGATCGTTACACACCTCCTCACGTCGATTCCGAAACCTACCACGAAAGTACTCATTGCTTAAGATTCTCTCCTGTGTGGTACGCAGTTTATCATTTGTCAAAACCAGTAGTGGAACAAGAGGTTATACTGCAGGTGTTCGAAAAATTTGAAACCGCGGACGGTAGTTTCAAATGGAAGGATTTAACTCATGGGGAGAAGATCAAAATGGGGACATTTTTCTCGTTTTACAAGGATAAAATTCCAACGATTTCGACGACGTTCAGTTCGATGTTCGACGATGTCGATTTCTGTTTGGATTGGAATAAGATGAAGCTATTGATTCCAGAAGGCGTCAAAGAAGTGGATTTGGTTAAATATCCGGAAGCTAGAGGTGGACCGCCGGAATATTTGCTGGTGGCTAACGAAAAAGTGCATTTAGGCGGGGATAAATGCGACGTTGCCGGAGTCGGATTTGAGGCGTTTTTTAAACAGCCGAATAGATGTTCGATGCCCAGAAGTAGCTGTTTACATCACCAGCCTTTTCATATGTGGGCTCACGATAAGGAATTGGAGAAGAATGAGAAACGCGGTTGTCATTTCTTGAAATATTACGGGACATTATCGAAAAATCCGCTTAGACGGAATCAGACTACCGGAGCCAAATTTTTATCATTCAACTATTATGGGCGGTACATCAGTATCATCGATATGGAAATTAATGCCGATTCTAACGCTGTATTAAGGCCCACATCCTCAGCGGTCATTACCGAAGTTTACATCGACGGGACGTGTCCATCGAGGACTACACTCACGATTAAAGTTAGCAACGCTGGATTATTATCGAGTCGCTTCATGGTACGACTTGCAGATTGTCCTTTAGAAATGGAAGAACATTTGAAGAACATCCAATCGGATTTTACGATAATTCCACCGCAGAATCAACATATTTTCCATTTAGTGGTGCATATGGAGTTGCGTGTTGATGTATTCCATTGCTCAGTCGAGGTCGCCAATACAGCGGGGGAATTAGTCGCCTTAAGAAGGATCAAAATCCAAAAATTAGATCGCTGCATCTGCACTTGGCACTGCCTATGCGCTTGCATCGGCTCCGCCAGCGGTTTAAAATGCAGTCCAATGAAGCTGGATCATTATCATGCAGCTGGGTTCAAAGGTGGTTTACCGATCGTAACACGCATCAATCATGTGACGTTAACGAGTGATGTGTGCCATTTGCTGATGTTCATCGGCATATTCGTCGTGTTCCTCTTATTTATTTTAGGTTTAACGAAAGCTCTAATAGGATTGTGCTACAATAAAATCGGAATGTGGGGGTTAGATATTTTATTGGATCTGCCAAGAAATATAAACAGATATTACGATCGTGATCTTCAAGACAGACCTGTCCAATATAATTCTGAAGGGTGGCCGATCCACCCCGATACCGGCGAGAAAATCCGAAATATCCCAGCGATAACGGAATTCTGCATTAACATCACCTTCTTCTTCACGTACCCAACAATCATGTTCATCCTATTACTAAAAAGGCTCTGCTTCCCGTTCCATAAATATCCCAAACAGCAAGGGGTGACTTGCACGTTAAAAGGCTGTATTCACAAGAAGGATTCCGCCGATAATTCTACTAAAAAATCGGATGATCCAGCCGTGAAGGATACTGCGAAAAGTAAAAGTGATGCTTCGAAAAAGAAATCTAAAGTTTCCATTAAGGAGGAACCGAAAAAGATGTCCGAAAGTAGTGACAACCCGTATTACTACACCAGCACTGATGAGAATACGTCGCATTCGAATAAGTCTAAAGGTAGTAAACGTTGATGTAAAATGTAAGCTTGATAGGATCAAATTTTATTAATTATTGTAGATTTAAATATAAATATAAATTTACACCAAGCAAGTTTTTTTTAATAATTATTTTGAAGGACTTACCACTTCAAATTCAGCCGCAGCATCGTAATAGCAATTATTGCTGGTATCGATCTTGTAGTAATCTTCAAAATTCCGACAAACATTATTCCGTTGGGCACTAACTATCAAACAACCATATGCGTAAAAGAAATAGAGTAAAGCACTTCGCACAGACCACATAGCTAAGGATAATTATTCGTTTGTTATATATTTCCTTCTATTTTATACAATACTGCATGTCCTTGGTGCAGTACGGGCATAAATATTGTTTAAGTTACAAAAAATCGGTATCGCGAAAGTTGCCGCCGAAATGCATGTTTACTACGGGTAATGCGTATATAAATGATATAGTATCTAACTTCTTCATGTGCGTTATTGAGAATGATTGAAAGATATAATTTTTCGTAATTGTTCGTTATTTATGCGCTAATTATGTTAAATTATGAAAGTTTTATTAATTTTGTGTTATGTGGAAATGAAAATTCTAGTATTTATTAATTATATAAACCTGTCTGTGAATTCTATGTTATACATATTAATATTGTTTTGCATAAATATTCATCTAAGGTTATCAGACGCTACATTAGCTGTTAATTATAATTTATACCTCATCAGTAGATGTTATCTTTGAAGGTTATTAGTGTATATATTTTTAATTGCAGATGTTGTGACTCAAATTGATTCTTGTGCTATTTATTATCTTTTCTGTGGAAATTCTCTGGTAATTATTGTCGGCAACCACCTTCAGTTGAAGACATTCCTTAAACAATATGGTAGAATTTCCTCACAGACATTTTGGATAGCTTCAGTAAGTTCTTAAATTGTATGAGGACGATTCGTAAATACTCTATTTTTTTAGATATAGACAAACGAAATAGGTAGTCTATAATCGTTAAATCCGGAGATCGTGGTAAATGAAAAGTCGATTATCCGATTATCAAAGAATTCATGCAGTAATTCCACCGTTTCCCTTGTCTTATGGGCATTACTTTGCTAGAAATATCCCTCATGGGGATCTCATCATGTAATTGATTACAAATTGTAACAATAATTATTACGATATTATTATTATTATTATTATTATATCGTTCTGTATTTATCGTTTTATTAAAGAATAATAATAATAATAATAATAATAATAATAATAATAATAATAATAGTGACTTTATTTTTCATACATAAGTTCAATACAATTATTACAGCAAATTGTACAAATGATCCTTCTACAAGAAACAGGAAACCAAACGCCTATGGTCTATGGATTCAATTCTATTTAAATTATATACCAAGTAACTAAATTATTGGAAAATTTCTACTTAAGTTGGCAACGCTTTTCTAATTTCATGTTAGCGCGCCTGATTTTTAAACTGAAATATGTCAGACAGTTGTCAAAGCGAAAGCCAAGACAAAGAGACCATTAAACCACATACAAACATTTGAGTTGAAAAAATAAAAAGAGCTACAATAAATGTTCAAAGTGAGCTGCTTCATTCTCTATAGATAACACCACTCTTCGTCTCATGTTATTGAAGGCATTCTTCAATTGTATGAGGACGACTCGTAAATACTCTATTTTTAGATGTGCATAAATAAAATGGTCCATAATTATTAAATCTGGAGATCGAAAATATTGGACCATAATCCGTCTACGAGAAACAGCAAGCCATACACCTATGGTCTATGGATTCACTTTTGATTTACAAAAGGCGCTACCATTTCCCGTTTCATCTTCCCAATGATCGTGACTTTGGTCAAATATGTACAGCAATATGCTAAGAATCGACCAATCTACGTTTCCAATGATTGGTGCACAATAATAAAAAAGTGTAGAACAAAAAATTCCTTTACAGTTTGTGAATTGAGCTAAAACGATTTTTTCTCGGCAGAGATATTAGAACAGTCTGTAGCTCGTCGACATTAAAATGGAGATAATGCCTGGTTATCCTGGTTGCAAATCTAATGGTTACGTTTTGAGAAAAATCATTCTTACAAAATATTTTGCAAAATATCCCTTAATGAAAATTTTCGATTTGACGTAATCGATGTGCAGACAAAACGAAAAGGGGCCCCTCGAAATTTTACAAATATTCTGTTACCCCAGTTATACGAATCTTCGCTCTTAATCAATGATAAAAAAAGGACGAATATGGAAGAACTTTTCCAGTTTATCCCTCTTGGCAATTAACAGTATTTTGTCGATATTATTGGAGATAGTAATGTTGAGCATATTGCCTCTTTTGAATACGATGAAGATGAGTAAATATTCATAATATTTTCTCATTATTACTAAAAATAATATCTGAAAAAATATAAAACTGTAAATTCTTGTCGTATTTCCACAGACCACCTACACTAACAATCAATAACTGTATACTATTATCAATGCTACTTTAAAAGCCATAATGGTCTATGTCATCAAAATGCAGAAAAATGTAGTAAAATGAAAATGAGAAGATAATACTACTCAAAGCAATTTAAATTAATATGTATGTTATAATATTGTTGCAAACATAGCTCGGACTTTTCTTCCAATAATGTTAGATAAGACTTCAACTTTAGACCTCCATATCTTAGAATGCAATTTTTTGATTTAGACCACTCTGGTTTTCAAGTGCTCAAATATTCTATTTTTTAGATGTGGATAAATGAAATAGTCCATAATTGTTACACCCGAAAACCGTGATGGAAAGTCTACCATCCGACTATTCCGAAAAATGTATGCAATAATTCCATCGATTCTCTTGTCTTATGAGCTGTTGCATTATTTTGCTGGAATATTGGATCAATAATCCGTCTACGAGAATCAGCGAGCCAACCGCTTATTTTTAGTGAATGCAAGGGCGTTTCAAGAATTTTATGTGGATTTTCACTAGACCAGCTGCGTATTGTTCGTTTATTTATATATCCTGATAAATAAAACCATGCTTTATCGGACCAGAAGGATTTATCAAGAACGTCATCGTTATTAATCGATCTTAAGAACCACCGACAGTAATTAAATCTGGTTATGATTGAGTTATTCGTTCCTCCACATCTGCTATATTTTCAACTGTCCGCTTTAGTGGTTTACCAGGACTTGGGTTTCGAGACACAGACCATATCCGTAAATGTTTGAAGCTGACAGCTACTGTTATTTTTGGTTAAGTTTGGAACAGTATATTTGATTGCGATATGGTTCCTTTTGGGAACGTTTATTGCTAATTAAAATAAGGTAAGAAAATAATTATAAAAAATTATAACAATAAAACCATTGCAATGACAAAAATACTAACATTCTTTATTATTTAATATTGCAATTACAAGAAATGTTGGAAATGGTGACCGTGCTTTGTTTCATATTTCAACATTTTGAAGTTGTTCTTGTGTAATCGTTTGAATTTCGTTTTCAATTGTTTGTGTTAATGCACCTAAATTATGTAACCTATTTTTATAAACATTATCTTTAATCTTTTCGAACATAAAATAATCTAGAGGGGTCAAGTCTGGTGACCTTGGCAGCCATCTAGCTTGGCTAATAATACGATCAGTATAAAATTCTCTTTAAAAATGTCAATACCCCTTGTGGAGTATGGGCTGGAGCATTGTCTTGCTGAAAAAATGATTTTCGAACTCGTCATCATGGAATTGGTCCACATAACGTGCAGCATTGATAGTATCATTGAAAAATATAACTGTTAAAGGATCTAGGTTATTTCCGATAAAAGGTGTGTGGGATTTCCGTTGCCCTTGTGCTATAATTTTGATAATTTCCATAACCAGATAAGTGCAACCAAACTTTATCCTTAAAAAACGGTTATTATTGTTTATGTTTTCATTAAACCAATTACAATAAATTATGCTGTATTCGAAGTCAATGAGATACAATCGATGGATTACGGATACGTTTGAGCATTCCTAGAAAGAATGAAATTAAACCAATGTCAAAGTTCATTTTTTAGTATCACCTGTCTATGCTAATAACTTTCGGAATTCCCTTTTTGGACTTGAGTAAGAAACGAAGGTCTTTGTGTTGATTTTCCCATACAAATATAATTCTTTGTTTCAAAGCGATCCAGAATTTTTCGTTTATGTTGAACAAAGACATCATATGGAGTATTTGCATCTGGAAACATTTCATTAAACTGCGCTAAGCATGATTCTAAAGAATAAGTCCAGGTTCCATCAGGATTGTGTGTGGCACTCGGAAAATGGGCCATTAAAGTGAAAGCATCTTCCAAGGAAAAAATAATACGGAAATGAAAATTGAACAGAAAAACTATAAGTATTAAAACCAAACTGACATACTCGGGATGGTAAAAAGCTTCAAACATTTACGGACACGTGTTATATTGGAAAATTTGAAAATTCTACTAGAAATTCTAGTCTGCAAAGACTACGATCATTCTCCATTTTCTAATTTTCAACCATTTCTAAAGTATGATTCGATTAGAAGAACTTTACGTTTTATTGTAACTATTTTTAAGTGTTCATTAACAAAAATATTAATGACAGATGTGTTTTATTTGTCTAGACATACCAACATAGTGGTATTTTGTAGTGGTTGATATTCTTTAAATTATGGTTGTAAATAATTTATGTTGTAATTATACAAATATTTTCCAAGTAATTCGATACAAATTTCGAAAAATAACCTGCAACATTAAATTTAAACTTGAAATTTCATTAGAATCAGTTCAATATCAAGTACATACATACGTATTTATAGCTTTTAATTAAGAATCTTGCAGTCGTTATACGTTTACAACATCCTTGGTAATGAAGTAACGTGTATTTAGCAACGGTATAATTACCTAAGAAATAATGACTGATATATGCACTTACAAAGCTTAACTAGCAGTAAAGCATCTATTGTGCTAATTGTTTTCAGTTATTTAAGAGTTTGCAAAATATATAATAAAATAAATGATTACAAAATTATTACTAGACCAATTATAGACAACAAAGTGAATGTATTTATTTCTAGTCTCGGGAATTTATCGATTAAATTATGTAACATATTGCAGATTTCCTAATATTATGTTTTGGACTTTTAATTTATAACTAGACCAAATAAATGAACGTTTAAAGTAATAAAAAAATATATCAAACTAATCTGTGATGAATCTAATTTAAATTTGGCATTATTTTTTAAGTAAAATTCCACCACATACTACTAAACAACTTATTCAACTGCATGTAAATACCTGTTTTAAATGACCGAAATTTAATGTATATGTATATATGTATATTTTAGGTTCATTCAACCTGCAGTTTAGCAGAAAGTATATTAATAAACAGGGATAATATGTAAATTCGAATGTAGAAAGGCATAAGTAAACCTATCATTAGCTTTTTTCCACAGCAATTGCAGTCTCAGTACATATGTATGTAAGTACATACATACGTATATATTATTATTAATTAAAATAAAATTATATGTATATACTTATTACTATTGCGTAATTTATTTTAATAAAGAAAATAAAACAGGATATTTGCTTGTTAGAATAACTCTTTTATTTATAAACTTGTTGCTATAGTCGCAAAAAATGTCAAACAGTTATTAAAATGAACCAATAAAATTTTGTCTTAAATGAGACTAGTTTTTATATTTCAGATGATCTATCAAACAAAAAATATGAGAATATTGTCATCAATTCTGTAAATGTATTAACATTTAATAAATCTCTATCAAAAAAATAGCCATTACAGCATTGTCAACAGAATCCCAGAAGTAATTAAATATTCAAAAATTGGTCCACTTTGAAGTTCAAAATGCTCTTGCGAATTTTAATGCTTTTACTAATTTAATAATGGTTAATATTTCCCCATACCATGGAATCACCCATTTTTGTTCGAATATGTTTATTGCTTCAAAATTGTATGTTCTACAACTAACAATAACTATGTACAACACCAACATAACAAACTGCAAAAAAGCCATAAATTTCTTCTGATAGTCTGGATTCACTTGGTTCTATTATTCAGTGATTGCTGCTTCTAGATCTTTTAGTGTTCTTGGTGGGACTTATCTGTTTTGTAGTGTCCACCCAATACAGTCCCAGACATGTTTTATTAGATTCATGTCTGGGCTTTGAGTTGGCCACTTCAAAAAACATATGCCAACCTCATTTATGTATGTAGGTAGTTTTGTACTATGTTGGCAATGCGAGAGCTCTAATACAAGCCTAATGCACCTACATATCTGCGGTCGTAGTGCTTTTACGAACAACCACCAACTCCGTCTTTGTCTCCAAAGATACCCCTCTCTAAATCATTATCCAACCATCTCTGAAGTTTGATGCTTTCCCGAAGTTGCACTAACTGAAGCGCTCACCATCTCCTCTATACCTGATAAAGACAGGCAACATCTAGACTCGTCTGTGACCAGAATGTTAGCCCAATCTTCATTGATCCAATCGCTATGATCTCTCACAAATTGCTGTCTGCATCGGTCGGTGTGCTCGAGTAAGTATGGGGGCCTTTAACCGGTATTCTCGCACGTATTTCGTGTTCTTTAAGACTGAGATGTCACATTTACATTTCGAGCGTGTAAGCAGCCCGATTTTCATCTGCTTTGCAGTAGAATGCCTTATTTGCAAGGTAGTGAGTCATAAAAATCGATCGTCTTGTGGTGGTGCCTGTCTTCAAGTTTCGAAACTGTCTATTGTTGGACACCTAACAACCTATCAACCTAGCTTTGACTTCTACTGTCATGAGTCAAATTACCTGCATTACGCATGGGAGGAACATAATTTATTTTTACCAAAGGAAATCTTTTTTGCAAAATTAGCAGCTTTTGAATCATGACTTTGAGCAGAGATCGACCATTTTTATTGGTTTAACGGAATATTTCATGAAAAAGACTTAAATCGCACTTCGCATTTGTTTTTTCGGAAGAAGCAAGGTTCCGTGTCTCCGAGTATACCAACTGTCACAATTAGCGACACACCTGGTCGACAGAGAATACAAATACATATTTTTATGGAAAATACTCTGCATCTTATCAAAGTCGGTGTTTGAGTTGCAATCTCAACGACAACAGACGAGGTATCTCATTAATACACGTCATAATGGCGGTACGCATTATTGCCAAATCTTTTCTCTAATTGGTTATGTGATATGATAGGTTATGTGTATCATGATAGCTCAATTGACATGCACTTCGCATAAAAGGTTATAGGTTAAGTTGTTCATACTCACGGAATAACGGTAACGATTGGATAAACTTAAGACTCAAATTATAGATTTATATAGTTCTAAATGTGGTAATATGGCATGTTTAGTAGTTCTTAAAAGAACAGTTGTTTTAATGAAATGCGAATAATACGAAAAATATAGAATACACGTTGCAAGAAATGACACATGACTGACAGCAGTAAAAATTCAAGATGGCAACGTCGTACAGGACAGGCACCTTTGCATAGAAAGAAATTCCTATATCTATGATAGTAAGAACCGTTATTTTTGGATATTTGGTTTTGTACAAGTTGCTAGTTGTGATTGTATTGGTTATGACCAGCCTCATCTGTTATCGTGAACAGACCATATGACACAATTGACGCAATACGATACAGAGAGCAAATTCTGCAACTTCACTTCATTAACAGCTTTCGCGATGATGAATTAACCTTATGGCACTTCCAACAAGACGGAGCACCTGTACATACAGCGCAAGAAAGTATTAACTATTGTAATCCACCTGACTTAACCTTATTTCTCTGTGTTTGATCATCTAAAATATAAAGTGTTTCGAAATAGACGACATAATCTCAATGAACTTGAATAGGCAATTACAATAGAATTGCTGAATATCATCCTAGAAACACTCCAAAATGTATTTAATAATATGTTAAAGTTGTAACCATTTTATTATGATTTATAATAAAAATAAGGTGCAATTACTATATTTTTACAAAAACTAATTTAAACATTTCTTCATGTTACAACTACTAATCTTATTAAATTGACATTTGTAACAAGTAGGTAAAATGTAAATAATACACATAACCACAAAAAATTGATAAAGAAGTTTGCCAATTATACAATGCTGCCATATTAAAATCAGTATGGCCAACTCAGGGTACTTCAAAATGATCGCACTGTAGACACTTAATTATAACTAGAATATCGAATGTGAATGTTATTTATTTAATCTTCAGCAACTTTCTGAACGTTCAAACATGGGTGTTTGCATACTTAACAGTTAAATTGTTTATATTTTTACAAACTTTAATAATCTAATTCTATATTACTGTAATAAACTAATAGATACATTAACTTAATTTGTTTTCTAAATTAATTCTTAATCTTCTTCAAAAACTCAACGATGTGGTCGTACACCAGCTTTTTAACATCTCTCCCAATAATAAAGTCTGTATGGGCAAAACTGTCATGCTTCACAGCGTATACCCCGTATTTCCTCCCAATTTTTGATAATCGCTGATATAAATCAGAAACAGCTTTTTTGCCGGCCACAAAATCACCTTTACCGTATATTAGATGATTCGGCACCTTAATTGCGGTTAAATTATAAACAGGAGGAGACGAACGGTTATAAATTTCCAAATTCATAAACTCCCCGTAATCAAATTTACGAAATTTCCTGCTTGCCGCCACCTGGCTAAGATGTACAACCGTTTTAATGGAAGTGCTATCCCCATCATGATATAAAGTGACTGGTAAAGTTTCCTAAAATTTTTATATTAATATGTCTGGTGGAAATTTCCCCTAAATAATTACCAACCGGATTAATTTGGTCTTCGTTCAAGCCGAAAGCTAATTGGATGAAACCTAAACACATCTTTAACTGGTGGGGGTATGGGAAACAAACACTTCTGATGTATTTTATTAAAGGGCCATTACGCGCGAAGAGCTCCCCATGATTTTGGGCAATTATTAATTTCTAAAAGTAAAAATATAATAAGAGGATGTTAAATAATTTGGTTATTGCGTACCTGTAAGGTGCTCCAAAAAGGTCTGAGGAAGCGCAAAATCGATTGGGATGTTTCTATAAGGGTGGCTGGAGCCATGCTTATCATGACTTTAATTTTGGTGGGCGCTTCATCTGGGTAGACTGAGGAGTAAACGTGGCCTGCAATCGCACCTAACGAATATCCGATGTAAATTGTGGATTTGTTCGTGGTTTTGTGGATTAAATCGATTGTGGCTGCTACGTCGTAATGCCCAAGTTCGTCGAAGCTGTAAATGAGGATATTTTAGAATTAAATCTTTAATTATAAAGATTTTGGAGCATTACCTAAAATTCCAATACTCTTTATCGGATTTTTTGAGGTATTTGTGCCTGTTGGAGTATCTGGTGCCTCTGAAATTCCCCAACCATACGTCGTATCCTTCGTTAGCCAGGATGAAGCCTAAAATTTTGGGTTTTACTTCTATTTAAAATTAATATGATTCAAGATACCTAAAGAATGATTCCCAATAATTAGGAAATTCACAGAAGAAGCTAGAATTGCGTGTTGCAGCAGCACCGGCTGGCTTTGCGGATCCCCATTTGGTATTCGAAAAATTTTTAAAATATACCCATCAGTAGTGGTAACTTCATATTCTTCCAGCGAGTAATTGTGCCTCTTAACTATATCCGGCTAAAATTTTGTAATATTAATGAATAATATTGTTAGGGTATTAGAGTACCACTTCCCCCAGAATATAGAAAGTATCAAAGTTATAATTACCACTTCCGAAATCTGATCTGCATTATAGTAACAATCCTTATTGGTGTAGTACCCTTCGAAAGTTTTACACACATTATTTGGAGCTGTCAAGCTTAGGATTAAATCTATACTGATTAAAATTAACAATAAACCGAACTGAGCTTGTTTGTACATATTTTAATGAGGTATCCGTTCACTAGTACGTTC
The DNA here is from genome assembly GCA_004785975.1 of Popillia japonica. Classification (NCBI taxonomy): domain Eukaryota; kingdom Metazoa; phylum Arthropoda; class Insecta; order Coleoptera; family Scarabaeidae; genus Popillia; species Popillia japonica. The sequence continues at coordinate 881 of SMLS01065727.1, read as the reverse complement.
GCGTACTACGTAATAAACCCGACGTGGTAAATTTGTATGAACGAGAGCATTCTGGAATTCTCAATAAACACTTGTATATCTAGGACGATTATATTACATGCATAATCTGTACGACTGTCAATGCTATTCGCCTTCACTTTCTCATGAACGTGCAGAAACAATACCTACATAAATATGTGAGTGTATTAATTGGAAGGTTGCTGGTAAATTGAAGTTGTGGAGTGGATAAGTTTACTAAAGAGACATTAATGGTGTGCTAGTGTTGGATATATTTATAATTTTTATGCTAGGGGGTTTATATCAAAATTGGAAAGCATTCTTTTTACATTTACCAGACAGCGATATTTTGGTAATTGGCTCTTATATTTTTCCAACAAGGTTAAATGCCCCCAATTACCTACAGTTTAATATGGCAGAATTGCCACAATTTTCAAATGACGTTCCTTTAAACTTAGGAAGATGCAGGAGGATTCAAATGGGTAGGGCACCAGCCCAATTCCGAATGTAGGCCAACCTCATTTATGTAGGTAGTTTTGCACAATGTTAGCAATCCCAGGGTGAGCGTTATCATGCATTAAATAGAAATTACGTTGAATGTAAGATGCAAATCGGACCACCTGTGGCTCTAAGATAAGGCTAATGTATCTATCTGCGGTGGTAGTGCTTTTACGAACAACCACCAACTCCGTCTTTGTCTCCAAAGACACATCTCCCTAAATCATAATCGAACCACGTCTGAAGTTTAATGTTTTCCTGAACTTGCACCAACTGAAGCGCTCACTATCTCCTTTATAGCATAGACGAGGAGACCACTATTAAGACACTAGGTCTGATCTTATCCTCAGATTTGAAATGGACCACCCACATCGATGCGATGAACT
>SMLS01065726.1:0-15573 GCA_004785975.1 Popillia japonica | reverse complement strand
ACAGTGAAGTGTTTTCGTGAAAACGCTTGACGTTCGAATAATGGACATCATTAAACCAGGAAACTGCGGACTAAGTACTGCACTCGAACACCCATACCTACCCCATCAAAATCGGTTCATTTTAAATAGGCGCAATGTCGGAGTTTATTAAAGGAAGGATTAATTTACCGAAAAACTAAACGACAACGCACTACATACATTATAGATTACGTGATGATATTTAGGCTGTGTCAAGTCAACAACCTAACTGCTAAAGTTTTAAAAAAGTTCCTACCTGCTCACTGAACGTATTAGTTTATGTTTATATGAAGATTGAGGAACGGCTAATCTAACATCAAACATAACCTATAATCGCTAGAACCTTTGTAATGTGGATTTATATTCATTAATGCAAAATATCAGTTAACAAAGAATTATTGACAGTAGTCGAAGCGGTAGTTTCGTCTGATGATAACAGTAACAGTAGTATTTATAAATTTGACGTTTTTGTTTGATACGTTGACTGAACGCATTCTGACCGCTTCGGGCACATTTCAAATGTGACACGTGTGACACTATTACATAAGACTATTACCAATCAGCTGATCGGTCACAGCACTGGTCAAACTTTATACTGAACGATTCACAGCGGTCAACGGCGGTTAAACCGCTCACTTGACACGGCCTTAGTACTTCACGTATTTTTAGACGTCTGAAGTAATGAGACGTATAACATTCGTGGAAAAAAAAATGCGAAAACGTTAGCGAAATGGATGTTTACGAGTACTAAATTTCAACAACTCAACACAGTGCAAAATTAATCAAAAATAAGCAAGAAAAATCCCTACATCAGTAGTGCACGACAGATTATGATAGACAGATTTATTTTGGTAAACGTCGTATGTAAGTAAAGTAAATTTATATCTTCGCTAAGTTCAATAAATTTCGAACTTGATTTCAAAGCTCAGTACATCAGTGAATGTATGTGTAGATGTATTGAGATCTAGTTAATTCAATAAGCAAACAATATGCATCGCCTTGCTCTAAATTTAGAGGAAAGAACGTGTTAAATATCTCATGGATATCTATGAGTCATACGTGAGTTAGTTGACGATAAAATTGAAATAAAGAAATGTATAAATAATATGATGTACTAGACTAAACTAAACTAAATGATATATTGGAAAAATTTACCTGCATTTGATTGGGTTGCATCTACTTTAGTTTAAATGTAAGGATTCTATTCTATTCATCTGTATTCGACGAACACAAAAATGATTATATAATTCAAATCAACGGATGTATGTACTGAACCAACGCGCTAAATTAGACTGACTGCTAGCACTTCCATGTACAAGAAGAAAACTGGTACCTAATTGCTCGATAAGACTCAACACCACCCTCCAATAAAGAGAACTCTCATCAGTACGCTTATGCGCAGACCAACAACAATCAACGGCATACCCTTGCAAAAATGTATTCAAGAAAATGGTTACAAATTCTTAAAAAATATATGTTTCAATTATCCCATATAGTAGGTCCTATCTGATTAAGTTATGACCCTCCCTTTAATATTCCTACAACATTTGTTCCGTCTGTAAGCCATAAGGGCAAACATCAAAATGATACACGACTCCAGCGAAACGGAGCAAAACGACCTCTTCGTATAAAAATGAAATTTTCCAAGGGTTAATTTCGGTGACGAATGTTCTCTGAGCACAAAAGAGATATCAGGTCATCTATCTTATGCGAACTGGGAACTGAGGAAACGTTCGCGGCTATAATGCTGACCGGTGGGTACAAGCTAGGTATTCTCCAGCGTACATTTATTAAAGAATCACAGTTTACATGCACGTAATCCCGCAAAAAAGACCGAGGTAGATGTACGGTTAATCGACGATTAATACAATTTATGACTCTGGCTAAAAATATAGCAGTCAGCGCAAAAAAGAGACGTTGACTTCCGACAATTTGCCGGAAGGTTGAAACTTTGCGGAGGTGGATGTGGAGGTAGAAGGTAACCACCTTCAAAGCATTAAATCTCAACCGCCGGGCAAAAAATATTTCAAGACTAGATTAAAAAGAGCGAGGCTACGTGACTTTCAGCATATTTTATCCAGCATTCGTGAATTTATTTAGTGCTGACGTACATACGAGAGTTATCTTTTTGCTAATTATTATTCATAACTTTGTAATTAATCTCTGTGAAAGGTGTAGAAATACTTGTTACCCTGTTAGATATAATATGTAAACTAATAGACAGTCAATGTTTGTCTTTTTACTAAACTAGCTAGATTTAATAAAAATGGTAATTTTTAAACCTGAAAGATGTAAGATTAATCTTGTATAGGTGCGAAGTACAGGCAGTGACGAAAGTAGATATCATGAATTGTATTTAATAAAGGTTGCATAGAAATCACAGACTTACACTTGCACTTGAGAAAATATCTAAATAACGCCTAATCTTTAACGCAAAGCTAAGGAGGATTGTCTCCGTGAAAAAGTAGCTAGATATTGTCTTACACGACAGAAGATTCTTTGGGCGTAGCATTGGAAAGATGGTCGAAAAAAAACAGAAATCAAACTAGCCAACCATGTCAGAGTAAAGTTCAATATATACTGCTCCAGAATCAATGAAGAAACGGTTAGATTTAGTGAACCAAAATGTTATATATTCATCAATATAGAATCATAGAACACAAACCTCGAATTCAAATTGGAACTTTTGTTCTGGATCTCTAATATAGTTGATATTTATCAACAGTGAGGTTTGTCAGAATTGACGTTTGTCATCTTTGACGTTTAACAACATTGGTGTTTGGCAGCACTGACCTTTGTTATTGTTGACGTTTGTCAACGGTACTTTCATTAATCCAATATATGTATGTATATATGTAGTTTCATTCGAACTATCAGTGGAAAATATATCTAAAAAAAATTGAGAAAAAGAATTGTTACAGTTTGTCAGTTTTGACGCGTCTTAGCACTGGGCTGACGTTTGACAGCATTAACGTTTGTCGCCGTTCACGTTTGTCAGCAATGGCGTTTCTCAGAATTGACCTAAGTCAACTTTGATGTTTAGCATCACTAACTTTATCAGTGTTGTCAACTTTAACGTTTCTCGGTAGGTACTTTCGTGTATCTTTTTAACTGAATTTGATTAAAAATTAATTTATTGCAGCATCTAAATATAAATAAGCACGACAAATTAGTATACCTAAATAATTAGGTTTTCGTGAACCTAAATGCAAATATTTAGGTTTACGTTATAATCCTTCTTCAGTGAGAGAGATAGTCGAATTAGATGCCAATATTCCGTTCCGGGGGATGTTAAGGCATGAATTATTATTATTATTATCAGTGTTGATGTTTGCCAGCATTGACGATTGTCAGGTTTTACTTTCGTCAATGCTAACGTTTGTTAGAATTGGCGGATGTCAACGTTGACTTTTGTTTATTTTTGATGATACTGTTTCAATGTTGCCTCATTACAATGCATATAAGATGAGGACTGCCTTTAATTCGCGAGTACAAATTATCAAAAGTATGTATATCAAAATTCTTTCTAAACAGACTTTTTGTAAATCAGATAATAAGCATTCTCTATATGATTGAATACTATATAGTAAATAATTGCAGATGTAATAAGAGCGATTAGCATCATTAGTATAGTTTATTAATCCGCACTTGTAAAGCTGCGGTAACCAGCGATGTAATATTTACGGATATATATTTAATGGATCCGTCACAAAGCATCTGTCAATCGCTATTATCTTGACATCAGATAATTAATATAAAATTTTCAATCATTTCCCGACACCATTCGCGTCGCATTATCATTAATAGGCTTTGTTATATTCTGGTTCCTATCAATAAATATCCATTCGTCCGGGTAAACGTCGAAACCGATCCTCCGATTCTCTCTCCAATTCACCGATTTAATAAATGCCAATTTCATATTAATGTCCCCTTATTATTCAGGAAGCCCGAACAAATGCCATAAAAAATGGTCAGTCGACGTGGCAAAAAGAAAAATAAATTGACATCAATTTATTTGTTGTTTTATTGCCTTGACAACTTTATTATCTTCTGTTTTTCCTGGTTTCATACACGCAATGTACATATTTGCTTGATGTTCTTTATCGTCAATTTGTATTTATGAGCGTCGTAAAGACCCTTCTCGTGTTACTGATCTATAAAAATTAATCATATTCGTATTTTATTCAGTTATTTATTTGCTTTATTACGACTTCTTTTGTCAAATACCAATATTCGTTGAGTAATACAATGAAATAACATCATAATAAATAAGAGATAATTGCTATCAAAATTGCTATAATATTAATATTTATGTGTACAACTTCTGATAATAAATTTTATTATTTTTATATAAAATATCAGTCAAATAGGTATACCGAATATTACAAATCGAAACCATAGTATACATTTTTTATATATAATAGTTTAATTGCAACACAATAATTCATGTAGATTTTACAGATGTTTCACCATAATTGCTTTTGTTTATATTTACACACATGCACCATGTTCTCTTTGTATATTTTATAATTACAAAACCTGTTCCAATTATACCTGCCACCAACTGAATGACAAGGTGGCAACTACTACCTTACCCCGAACCGCTTCAAATATGTACTTAGCCCACAATAATACAGAATATTGGCTCATACGAAATAAATCAGTAATAAGCTGGTAAAAGTTGTAAACTGTGTTGTGCTGAAGGTTCCATATTTATCAAACGAAATCTCATGAACCAATAGAAAAAGATTTAAGAAGCCCTGTCGTACAGAGGGTTGAAGAGAAGTTATGGAAAACAAAGGCAATTAACAATTTTTCTAATAAATAAATCAAGGAAACTAAATATGTATATATACTTGTGATAAGATTAACAAAACAACTAACCTCTAATTCAGTATAAACTTGTGATTGGTATTGGGAAGGTTTGTCAAATTTAAACAACGTGCTAAATGAACAAAAAAAATTATAGGTGGTGTACATGCATTAGTTTTAATATAGTAACACACCAGATCCAGATGGATATACTCACCTACCTTTTATTGCTGGAGTGACAGACAGATTAAAGGAAGTCCTAAACAAGAAGAACAACAGTGTCAGATATAACACGGTTAATTAAACGAATGGTATTTTCAAGTAAAGACTGTTTACCAAAGCTACAAATCAAGAGAATTTACGAGCTTCAGTGCAGTTGTGGAGAGAAAAATTAGCAGTCGCAGAAGACTGCCACCGGAAGGAGAATATGCCATTAACATCAACAGCTAGAAGTAAGTAGTAGTAGTCTTTAAAGAACTCCTGAAGAAGCTTGTAGAATGATCAGCAAAACGTCAAGTTCTAGAAGGACAACATGGCAAATTCCGGAAAACATCATTTCGATAGATAGCGACCGTGAAAACCTATACTTAACTAAATTAAAACAATCCTTAGCAAAAAGCACGAGTTATATAAAACAGCTTTTCTCATTCTTTTATTAGAAGTAACCTATTTGGTGCTGATAACTGCTCATATGGTTTTGATTTATATTGGACCAGATTCTCTCTTGTTATGTACCTAGGTTTCATCAAGCTATGTACATATATCTTTTATACAACTCATCCGCTTACGAGTGATGAATCATTAACTGCTCAGGCGTTGCAACCGCTTTATAAAAACTGTCCATATCGAGTGGTTGCTTTAGAAGTGTTTTAGCCAACAAATATGCATCGGGTTGAATGAGTGATGGATAAATGACTGGTCATTTAATTTTGGTCAAAGTTGACCGGTCATTGATCTGTCAATGATCACTCATTATTCGTCGAAAAGTAGAAGCGACTTAAACATCACGAAATGGTTGCTTTAACATCAAGGATTATTTTAATACCAAATAATAGTTCTTAATTTAAATTTTTATAAGATTTATTGATCCATTACGAATTTTCTAAAATTGTGCCAGTTTTAACTATGATAATGTTTTGGTTCTCCTTTTAATTAAAATTATATGACCCATACAATATATTTTCATTTTCATAAAAACTTTTTTTTAATTCTAAACGAATTTTTAAGTATTTTAAAAACAACTGCAAAATTGAAAATACACATACAGTCGTTGTATTGAAACATTTAAAATTTTTTTTAAAACATTTTAAATTAACAAAAAGTTCAAGTTCATATGTTAATATATGTAACGTGCCTACTGGATATAATATATGGAAACTTAAATAAAGATACTACGAATCAAAAAGAAAGCCCCTTTATATACAGATGGCATTCCAAATCTTAATCTTTTTCGACTATCATCTTTAACGTTTCGGATGTTTCATTGCCAGGATGTATTTCTTCATTGTCATCATTTAGTACTTTATTGTCATTATATTATTATATTATTATTATATATTATATTATTATTATATTATCGCCCTTGCCAAACTTCTCATATCCTCCAACTATATCGATTAATGAGACCACAGAAAGGACTATATTAAATATTATGGTGAAGCTCTCTGACAAATTTACTGCAAGCGACGAATCAATACCTGCTTGCATCATCAAGCTCTGCCGTTCTGCACTTGTTGGACCACTGACGCAACTAATAAATCTCAGTATAAAGTCCAATGTGTTTCCTGAAAGATGGAAGAGATCTAGGGTAGTTCCGGTATTTAAAAGGAGACAATAAACTATTACAAAACTACAGACCTTTGTCCATACTATGCAACTTTGCCAAAATCTATGAGCCAGTCATTTTTGACAACATATATTCTGCTGTACACCGGTTTCTATCTCCTAGACAACATGGTTTTATAGCTGGCCGCTCCATGGTTACTAATCTGGCAACGATGACGCAATTTATAAGTGAATGTATAGACAATCGATGGCAGGTTGATGTTATATATACAGATATAAGTCGTGCTTTTGATACCATTAGCCATTCAATATTACTTACTAAACTTAACTATTTTGGTCTGTCAACATCATTTTTAAAGCTAATGGATTCGTATCTTGCAAACCGAGCTTCATATGTCTGCTATAATGGTTTTAATTCATATGGGTACTCCACGACGTCTGGTGTCCCACAGGGCTCTAATCTGAGTCCATTACTATTTATAATTTACATGGATGACCTATTGACTTCGTTAACCTGTGATGCTTTAGCGTATGCAGACGACCTGAAAATATACGCTAAAATCTCCAATATAACTGGCTCAGAACATCTTCAACGCAATTTGAACTTAATGGTAAATTGGTGTGAACGAAATAGGCTGCAACTCAGCATTTCCAAATGTTGCAAAGTCAGCTACACAAGGAAAACGGTTGCGTTGGATACGATTTACAGTATACAAGACTTGCCTTTGACATTTACTGCATCTGTACTTCACTTGGGAGTGTTATTTGACTCAAGTTTCACTTTCGTACCTCATATAAATGGCCTCTGTAAATCGGCATCGACAGCTCGTGGTTTGTAATTAGAACTTGTAAGGAATTTGCGGATATATCCTTGATGAAGCCCTTATACTATACATTTGTTATGAGCAAACTTGACTACGCTAGCATCATATGGTATCCTATATACGTATGCCACTCCTATAATTTGGAAAGAATCCATCGAATGTTTTTGAAGTTTGTGTCTTATAAAATGGCAGGTGTTTATCCTGATCGTGGGGCAGATTTGGAAACTATTATAGTTAAGTTACGCATGAGTACGTTGGAAAATAGGCGAGAACATTTATCTATCTTTTTTGGCAAAGATAGTTCGAAATAAAATTTACTGTCCATATCTTCTCCAAAAAATTATGTTCCAAGTACCGCGAGCAACTGCTAGATCGACGGCCACCTTTGCAATTCCAGCTGCTCGCACGAATGTGCCCACTAAGTCTCCGGTAGCTATTATGTGCCGCAATGGTAATAAATTATCTGTAGACATTTTTTCATAGCTTGTTTATTCTTTTTGTCATGTGTATAGTCATTGTAATAGTTAATAGTTTTGCTCTGTTATATACATATTCATTTTCTTGCCATTTGTATCTTTTTTATATTAGTATATCTTAGCTTTTCATTTTTTTTTCTCTTGATTATATTTCTGTTTTTCTTATTACATAATACAGTATATTATGGTAGGTTGTATGAAATATGCTTGATTTATTCTTAATGTTTGTCCTGTAAATGGGTATTCTGTTGGGCAAAATAAAGATTATTTTTATTATTATTATTATTATTATCTATTTTTCATCATCATCAATCATCTTCTGTGAATAAATTTAAATTATACTTAATGGCAACTAATTCACTGGTTCTTTCAATGGTCAATCTATTTCTTTTTTTTTGTTTTTATGAATGAAAAATATTTCCAATTACGCTCGCTGCTGCCAGAAGTTGCAGGGAAACTCAGTATTACTTTCGCAATTTTTGTTATATCCTTGTTTGCAAAAAAACCTGTCCACCAAATTATTGGATTCATTGTTTCTGCAGCTTTCCAATATATTTCTCTATTAAACTTCCCTCGTTTTGGCAGTTTTTAGTTTTGGGAACATAAAATAGTCGTACGGTGAGAGATCAGTGGAGTACGGTGGATGGAGGATAAAAAAAATTGTTTTTTATACAAAACTTACGGAGTTTAAAGGTCTTGCGAGGTGGTGCACTATCGTGCAGTAAAAACCGACGTAAAACACCTAAATAGAATTCTCTATTAACAGTTTCACCTTCTGGAAGAAATTCCTTGTGGTCAACACCTTTTGAGTCATAAAAAGTAAACAACATTTTCTTGATTCTTATAGCTTCTGAAAGCGCAGTTTTTGTGGTTCTTTCGACTTCCATTGTGCAGATTGGCGTTTAGTGTCAGTATCATATTTAAACTGCCATGTCTTAATCACCAATTATGATAGAATCAAGAAAATCTGGGTCGTTTTCAGCAATTTGAATTATGTCTATAAAATGCGCTACAAGAGTGATTTGTTGGTGTTCAGTCAATTGATGTGGAACAAAACGTACCTACCCAAATCGATCGTCGAAATTTGCCGAACTGTTTCTCTATTGGTACCTATGTATTTGTTTTTGGATTGCGTAAACCACTTATACATTCTTGTGCGAAACATACACTAATCACCATACACTTTTTTCAATAGTTCGTACATCTTAATAAATTTTTTTCCCGTTTTAAAACAAAATTTAATATTAGCTCTTGGTTCCATTGTGATTTCACGACATAAACACCTAACTGTACACCCCACTGTAACTTTATTAGCTGTCATGCGATTTGCTCGAACTTTAGTGCGTTTAAAAGAGCAAACCTGTCTATTTCCAATGGTGCTACCGTTTAGTAGATACCGTTAAATGGTCTATAATTTACATAATTTTGCAACAATGGGAGCTAATAAGGAAATGTCCAAAAAAACAATGATTCGTGGGTTTATGATTATGATCGCTAGACAATAGGATGGACGATGCTCAACAAGTTATAATCCGAGACAGTTGTGCTTCGACCAAGAAGCTGCTGTTCGTTATGAATATGTTCCGGAAGGTATACCACTGAATAGATACTATTACCAAAAAGCTTTGAAAGGATTGCGTAATACAAGAAAAGTGGCTGCTAAATGCTTTACCGCAGCAAATTGCAAATTTGTGTGATCTGGACATCTACTGTGAAAAGAATTATCGGAAAATTCGAAAGGACTGGTTCGGTTAGCAATGTGAAACCCAAGATACGAGCTCGTAGAGGTCTTTCAGAACGAAACATCACGGCAGTTCGCGAGAGTGTGATAGAAAGGCCAGAGACGTCAATTCGCCATCGGGCACAAGAATTGAACATTTCAACAGGCACTCTTCAGCGAATTCTCACTAAAGATTTACAGCTGCATGCCTACAAAATCCTACTGACTCAACAACTTCTGCCAGTAGACCATGAACAGCGAAGAGAATTCACCAATTGGATCCTTGAGCAACCTGCTGATTTTGCTAACAAATCATTTTTAGTGATGAGACCCACCTCGATGGCTTCGTTAATAGGCACAACTGTCACATTTGGGGCTCAGAAAATCCACGAATGATTCATCAGAAAGCAATGCTACTAATATTCTCTAGCTTCATAATGATAGATTTGATGACGGGAGAAAGATAAAAAGAACTCTCAAGTCCTACTCTTAAGTAGAGTACTCCTTGGTAATAAGAGTACTCTTAAGAAGACACCATCACCATAAAGGAATTTTTGTAATCTCAGGTTACACTATTCTAACAATAATTCTTACAAAAAATGTTTAACAGTAAAAATAAGAAATATAGCTGCCCTCTAATACTCACACTAGGACTAAATTCTCATCAAGTTATACCGCATGTATGTATGTAGTTACATCGTTCAATAAAAAAAAACAAATTTTACTTTAATTACCTACAATTGCTATATATGGGAGTCGATTTCATTCTCAGTCAAGGTTTTTTCAAAGTGGCACCACTGTCCGATGTTTGTCCGAGTATTCTGCCAGTCCCGTGACTCGTTAAGTGGCAAAGCTGAGTGGTAGGCGTCCGTTAATTAGTTTTGTCAACAACACAACGCTCCCTATGAAATAGCAGAACACAGAGCCCTCACAAAGATAGATAACAAGAAGGGAAAAGCATGATGTCGTTGCGGAAGGTTTTTGTATAAGGTGAAAATTAAGTTTTTAGTATTAAGTGAAAATTAGGTCTCTGCCATCAGTCATTACGCTTTTTATTACTTTTTTATTAATCCTTCGAAAAACACAAAAAGTTGCTTAATTGTTAAGGCTATTTTATATATTAGGGGTTTTTGTCTGCATTGTCTTTATTGTGGTTATATTATTTCTCATTAAGCAACCGCTAAAATATTTTAAATTTGACTATTACCTATTAACAAGTATGTACTTAACCAGCAAAACACTTAAGCAAATACTATATTATTATATTAATATTTATTGTCAATCATCAACTATGTATATGCTTCAGGCGGAATAGTATTATAATCCTACGTAATTTGTCATAATAAACTGCACCTCGAATATTATAAATTGTATTGATTAGTTAGATTGAAGACTAAGCAAACCAGCTTTGTATTATTATGTAATTTAGCTGGCTTTCGTAGTTCATAGTATCCTGAAATAGGAGCAAGCAGGTGCTCAAGTTAATTAAGTGATTTTGTGTTATTTATGGACGCAGTCTCTCGTATGCCATTCAGGTTTAATGAGGTGCTAGCATAACAAATGCCTCATATATACCTCCTAAGATTCACAGCAGATGATACATTAACTTATTAGTGAAATGTACATAATTTAGTCGTATGTACTTAGAGACTAAGAAATTTTGATACTTCTCTTGCTCCTTATTAGCGCAGATAGTTAAGATGATAAGATCAAATGAAACAATTTGGTCAACATATAATTTGTCTATGCCTCTTAAAGTGCACTTTTCTGGCGCTCAAAAGAAACTAAAATTGTATGAGTATGAATAACAATTTTGATCAATGTTTTTATACTCTATCATCGCTCTTTTTGGAAATGTGATAGTTTTACATCAGAAATGAAATGATAGCATTTGCAAGAAATTTTATTAACATCTAACAGGAAAAAACATTAATATATTTGCCGACCCAGTCGCCGAGTACACTTCTGTGCACGTCTAGGCATCGACAAAATGAGATGGTCGATATCTGCTTGTAGCGACTTGAACTTCGTTGATTAACGGCGGCAAAGTTTGTAGAGGATGGTGCAAAGTGGACAGTCTCCTTCCCATGATATCCCACACATGTTCGATGGCATTTAAATCTGAGGAACGGTGTGCCTACGGCAAAACATTCACGCTTGCTTCTTGGAGAAAATCTATAGTTCGACGAGCAAAATGGGGACGTGCATTGTCTTCCTGAAAAAAAAAAACGCAGCTGTTATATTGCCTCGAATAGACAGAAGTGGCGAACAGCTGCCATAAGCAATAGCCTCCGAACTATTACTCCTAAAGTCCAGTGCTTCTCAACGGCCCAATATCGCGTTGCTATCCACGCCGTCGTCGTACCCTTCTACGGCCATCGTACATACCTAAACAGAATCACGATTTGTCACTGAAGACGACATTATGCCATTCCGCTTGCCAATGCTGCCGTTCTCTGCACCAGTTCGAGCGTTGACGACAGTGGTCCGCAGTCAAACGAAGCACTAATCGTGGATGGTATGAAAGAAGTCCAAAGGCTCGAATGCAGCGATATGGTGGACCCATAGTAACAGGTCTACCTTCTTTTCCAAATCACTGGTCAGCGATTTGACGTGTTGTAGAAAAACGGTCTCATAGAGCTAGTTGCTCGAAGAGCCTATTTTGACGCTCTGTGGTACACCTCGGTTGACCAATTGGTCTTCTTCGTGTTCTTCTACCTTCTTATGTCCACGCACGACGCACAGGCATTTTCCGTCATTGCAGTACAATTAACACGACGGCCAATTTCGCGATAGGACAAACCAACATCCCGATAGGCAACAATTCTACCCCTATCAAAGTCATTTTAACGTTTTCGAACTGTAGACATTTTGTTACACTTCACACTTGTAGACGGACACGGAATAACTAAACTTTTCTATATTAGTCAGCTCTCATGAACATGAATCTCGCAGAAAAGTAGGAGAATTTCTTTTTTCACAAAAAAATATCAATGATAAAAAGTTTGACATTCATCATAGCATGCTCTAAATATAACCAAAAAATCAAGTTGAACAAATTACTCCGTCTGAGGGTAACACTTCTAATGTCACTGAGTATATTTTTGGTACAAAACATATAACATTAATTTTTCAGTAGTTCAATGAAGTAAAACGTGTTTAATTCATTTCATAAAACAATTCATACTTACAAACCGACGGGTCTAACTGATAAATATATTAGACTCTACGTGACCCACTTCAAAAACCACCCACGCATGTGTCGACATCACTAACAGCGTGTTTGGACAAGTTCGTTATAATTTACAATAAAATCTACAAATGTGTTACCAATGTTAAAGCTATCGTAACCGATACAGTAAAACCTGTGTTAACGGCCACCTGTGATACCGGCCAGATTTAACATTGCTAAAATCTACAATACGAGTATTTGCATATATACAAATCTTGCAATAACGGCCGTCTTTACAAAGCGGCCACGGCCAGACGATCCTAATATTTTATGGCAAAAAGCAATATAATTTACCTCCCAATAACGGTCGTCGTCCGTATCAAAATTTTTTAAAACTCACATATTTGTTGTTCAGTCTAAAGAAGGTGACAGAATTTATAAGGGTTTATTGTTATTGTTGTTTATTTTACAACAGCAGCTGATTGTAGCAGTTTCCGAAAACGCCTGTTCATTTGATCAGTTTAAGTTTATCATTGTGTTCGTGAAGTGTTTGAATATGTCGCTAAAAAGAAAACGTTCGTCCCTGAAAAACAAAATTGATATTATCGAGGAGAGTGACAAGTATAATTTAAGTTCGCAGAAGTTCGCCAAAGAATTCCCAGTTGGAAAAACTCAAATTAACGACATCCTAAAAAACAAAAGTGATATTAAAAGGATGTATGAAGAAGCTATTAATTTGAATCAGAAACGGAAATTCCCTAAAACGGGTGGAGTAGCAGTGGATGAAGTTGTGTATAAGTGGTTCTGCATCGCTAAAAATAAAAACATTCCCATATCTGGATCACTGATTAAACAAAAGGCGCTAGAGACAGCAAGCATTCTGGATAATGCAACTTCACATCCTAAAGTTTCGCTAGAAACGTCAAATTGATTTTTTTGCGTCCAAACACTACGTCGTATTGTCAGCCGTTAGATCAAGGCATAATTCACAATTTTAAGATGATATACCGCAGTTTTTTGATCAAAAGACTATTAACGTTCGTTGATAGTGATTGTGACTTTGAAGATTCGGAAAAGAGCATAAATCTAACAAGTGCGCTAATATGGATTGCAGTCGCATGGGAACAGATTTCTTGCTCTACCGTTACAAACTGTTTTTCCAAAGCTGGATTCGCAGAAGTAGTTCAATCTAATGAAGATTTTTGCGAGGAGGACGAAATACCCATTGCTAAGCTATTTCCAAAAGTCGGCAGTGCAATGGCAAGTTTACACGATTTTGCTTCCATTGACAATGATGAACCTACAGAGAATCCTGGTTTTATATAGCAGAAATTGTTGAAGAACTATGCAATAATAATGATGAGTCCGATAACAACGAGATAGAAGAGTTTGAAGATCCAAAATCAACTTTGTCAAATATGGGCGAGGTGTGCGAAAAATTAAGAGAAATACAGAGTTACTTCCTGTGTAACAATAATGGTGACATGGTTATAGACATTTCAAAAATTTTACACAAATGTGAAAGTGAAATGTATATAAAAAATTTAAAACAAACAAAAATTGAAGCATTTTTTGCCAAAAAATAAAAGCAATCTATGTAAACGAATACTTATACATATATTACCAATGAACCCAAAACAAAATGTATACACATTTAGTTTAATTATGTATGTGTTTCTGTATTCTCTATTTTAAATTTAAATACAATCATTTAAAATAATGTCCAAATGAATTTTATTTCTAAAAGAAAAATAATAGCTATTATGTGAAAATATTTTCTTAGAATTTGGCGTGAGTAATATCCATCACCCGTCTTTTGCGGCCACCTTTGAATAACAGCCAACAATTTTGATTTTTTTAGTGGCCGCTATTTACAGGTTTTACTGTATAATACAGAATACTGCACCACTACTGATCAAAAAATGAATAAATCGATTTATTTCCAAGATACATAACAAGAAAGATTTAGTTAATTTTACAGCACACGAAACAAACAAAGAAACAAGTTTCTACCTACCAAACTTTATCAACGCCATTTTCAATATTAGACCCAACCCTAAGCACGTGTACCCTCCTAATTTGTATCGAACAATACTAATTTTCAGTAAAATACTTCAGTAAATACTACTAGTACTACTATCTTTGGACCTTATCACGACTTCGCAAATTTCGGGCATTTTATTTATTATTTTTCCAAGTAATTCGGGTA
The DNA here is from genome assembly GCA_004785975.1 of Popillia japonica. Classification (NCBI taxonomy): domain Eukaryota; kingdom Metazoa; phylum Arthropoda; class Insecta; order Coleoptera; family Scarabaeidae; genus Popillia; species Popillia japonica. The sequence continues at coordinate 557 of SMLS01065726.1, read as the reverse complement.
ACTTTATCGCCAAGCTTCTTATAAGTGTTCCCACAGCTGTTGAGTATTTTGTGATAGTCGCGCGTCCGATTTCCTTTCCGTTCGAATGTCGTTCGTCGTTAAGAAAGATAGGATGTAATATCCGAAATAACGTTTATGATAGACCAAAACCAGTCCATCTGCTAAACTTAATTTCTTCTCTTACTTTTACTAAAATAGGGCGTTTTTTCTAGTTTATTTTGGTTGGCAGTAGTCGATGTTGTTAATATTCTAACTCTGCAGAAATCCTCCTCTTCATGTCTATTTACTTAATCACAAAAATATCATTTCTACTTTGTCAAATGTGTCTACTGTCGATGGCAACTGCCAACCTACACACATGTTTTACAATATGCTAATAGACGCAAACCAAAACCAAACATAACCAATGAAATCCGCAATTTTAGTAATAAAAACTATGCTTAAAATTACATCGAACGTCACATTTATCTTTGAAAACCTAACCAACGACCTCTACTATTACAGCTACTAATAGTTTCTTAAAACTGAACTCAGATAATAACACACTAACCTAAAAA